>JASDQU010099773.1:288436-327285 GCA_032191745.1 Picea mariana | reverse complement strand
AGGAGTAAAGAGATCAAGCTCTAACAACCCTATCGAAGAGATCACCATGTCAACTACTGGATCTAAGTCATCAGAAGTTGAAGCCATGGGAGACAACGCCACATAATTGACCTGTGGTGGGGGCGATACCATCTGCATATAAGAACCGTTCAGGGAGGCAATCCAGGCGGGATCAACGAATGAAAGTTGTTCAATAGTCACAACTTGTCCATTGTGAGGGAAAGATATCACATGAAAAAGAGTAGACACAATAGCTTTCATGGCATAGACATAATCTCGCACAAGAAGTAAAGATAAATCCAAGGGGTCTTTGACTACCATGACGTCAATAAAGACAGTTTTCCCTCCCAAAGTTACAGGAAACTGAGGAAGGGTCCCTAAAGGTTGACTAGTTCTTCTATTAAAAGCTAACAGATTATGCATAACTGGCTCAAGAAGAGGACAACCCAAAGCCTGCTAAGCAATAGAGGACAAAATAATAATAGACGCACCTTCATCTATCAATGTCTAGGGAACACCCCAACCACAAACCTGCATTGTAATCTGGAAAGGAGTGTGAGAGGGAAGACAAGGTCTAGTTAGAACATCCCAATTAAAAAGGATTACCTCATTACTTGGAAGGGGTTCCATAGGAGAAGGAGGAATAGCCCCATGCATGGTAGATTTTGTATCAAGGAGAAAAACATGGGCAATATTGGGTTTACTCTCTAGCGGGAGAGTAGGATCGACCAATGGAGAGATCAGATCAACCACTTAGGTTTCATTCTCCAAGGGGGAATGGGGTCGATGGGTGGAAATGGATCAACCGCTTGAGTTTCACTCTCTAGAGGGAGAGTGAGATTGACCGAGGAAGAGATTAGATCAACCACTTGGATTTCACTCTTTGGAGGGAAAGTGGGGTTGACCGAGGGTGGGATCGGATCAACCACTATGTCAACTGGTTTAACTAAGGATGTGACCAGATTGATGACATGATCAACTGGATTGACTGACAAAGGGGCCGAATTGATCATTCCATCAACTACAGGTGGGTTGAGAGAAAGCTTTCGATAAGCAGATGGAAGTTGAGGCTGTGAAATAGTCATGTCTTCCAAGAATTTCGAGGCTTCTTCCATATGAGGGAAAATATGAGTTAGATGACTCCCTTTGCATAACATACATGGGAACTTGGATCTACTTTTCTTCTTCCCAACTATATCGTGACTAGTCGACGGGAAGTCATCAACATGTTCTTCAGAGGCTAACAACATGGGTTGGTGAGGATGTGTAGACCATACTTCTATAACCTTGGATAGACCAGGACATTCCTGAAAAAGATGGCCACCCTTACAAAGCCTGTAAGGGTACTTGGGCTTACGAGTTGTTTGGGTGATCTTGACAACATCAACAGTCCCATCATGATTAACAGTAACTGGTTGTTTTCCAACATGTTTGACAGTGGTTGGAAGTTTGTATCCTTGCTTAATTTTCTTCTTCTTCTTCTTTCTTTTCTTCTTCTTCTTATTCACAGGGTTACTAGCTTCAGAACTTTTACTCAACGAAGAAGATGAAACGAAAGGCAATCTTGCAAGCAAAGAAGGTGAATAAGACCCTACTTTTAAAGAAGGNTGAAACGAAAGGCAATCTTGCAAGCAAAGAAGGTGAATAAGACCCTACTTTTGAAGAAGGTGAAGGATCAACATGAGGTTGATGTTATTGGGGGGAAGTGCTTACGACCGAAGCACTTACTGCATTCGAGATTACCTGAGTGAAAAAAAACCACACCAACAATCCAATCGTGAGACCTGGAAGGCTCAAAGTAGCGATGTGAGGAGGACCAATGTTTCCATAAGAAGGAAAAAAAAATGTTCCCCTAGAGTAGGGGTTCCTTCATTGGTCATTTAGGGAACTGTCGCCATATAAAACAAATCCAACCTAGAGTCTACTAGAGAAAATAAATAACACGCGCTAAAAATCTAGGAAGCAAGCAAACGAACAAAACCTTCTCACAATGAGCACCCTAGTTGGTGATGAAATCCAACGTCGCAAGAACAATGTAAGAAGGGGATGAGATAGAGCAGGTTGAAAAGTTACGTTGACGACCTGCTTAACGGACTTACACCCTAGTGCAATCTCCCACACACAATCGTGGGTATACCCTCCAAGGAGCCCGAGTGAGTTTGGCCAATGTCGATTCCAGGTACCGTGAAGACTTGCCCCTCCACAGTCACCTTGTGTAAAAACCCTAAAGAGATAGGCCACTAAGTTTACCAATCCCTACAGTGATGCCTGGGGAAATGGTCGACAGTTCGATCCATCCGCAAGGGTAGGGTATCTAGCCTGAAATCAACTTGAAAGGCTTCCACTCATCATTGTGGGTAAACCTCTCAAGCAACCCCCATAATACATGTAATCTCTACACCAAGACCAACAAAGAAGGGTGAGTAACTCTGCCAGTCTCAATGTGACCTCGTGATTGACCCTTGTATTAGAAGGGCTTCCTAGGAAAAAATGTAGTAAGTGGTTTTAACTCTCCCTATCACAATATACTATGTTTGTTTGCAGCTTTGGAAAGTTATCTTTCACACCTATTCCAAATCCCTACAACTAATCTAATGTAGGTTTGCTACTAGAAAATATAAAAATGTCTAATCAGTTTTTTATAAGCACTTTATTTTTAAGGCTGTTGTTACTCAAAAGGAAGATGGCATGGACAATATGGTGTTTTGACCGACTCGAAAGTTATGCAAAGAGATGAAGATGCAATCTTTTCATTTCGATGAAAGCTATGCTATGAGAAGGAGAAAACATTTATCATTCCCATATGCACAATGTCCCAAAAACTTAAAACTCATCAATATCAATATTCTCAAGAAATGAGCAAAAAGACTATACACCAATGCACGATTCATGGCACCCCCATGAGGGGGAATTTTTTTTTAAATTTAAGATCAAAAAATGCCAAGAATCATGCAATTCCGCTACTTCAAATGCAAGGATGCCCCCAATCTAATATAAAGCAAGAAATTAAATCTTCTTGTTTCAAAAATTTCACTAAAAGCAATAATGTACTTTCTTAAAACAAAGAAACCCAAACTAAAAGTTTTCTTTTAAAGCGAACTATTTAAAAGAAATCTGATCTTTCCCTAAACAATTCTAAATAAAACACACGCTTTGTAATTGAAAGACACTCAAAGCAAGAGACTAATCTTTCAAAACCAAACAAAGCAAAGGTGGATAAAAACAACTCAAAGGATGTCAAGCAAATTGTAAACAGATCAATATAGGATCCAAAAGTTTAATCCAGCTGATCAAAGCAAAACTAGGTCATTAAAAGATGACAATACCCAATCCAAAAAAGTTTACAAACAAGTTCACAGCCTAGAAGTAGAGTACAGTGCGAGAATTAGGCATTCTCGCAGGCTAGACACTAGCAGGGTGCGAGAAGTTCACACTTGATCTAACATCAGGGTGCGGAAATCAATGGTTTTCGCAAGCTGTAGAGAGGTACAGTGTGAGAATGTCTATAATCAAAGAAAATTTTGAAAAAGGATAGGGAATCTAAGTGAACTTATAGATCCAGAGGGTCTGGATGGATGTCCCACAGACTCAGAAACTAGAAAACAAGCAATCAAAGGAAGGGAAACTAGACTAACTAGGAAACAATCTGTTCCCGAACGGAGTCACCAATTTTGTTATCTGATAAATCAGTAGGTGCAGACACTAACTGATCTCCCTAGATCCACCTAGATCTAGAACAAAACACACCAAAACATGATGATTTCCTTAAGTTTTAGATATTGAATTTACTAACTAAAGAGGGATAGGTGACATACCGTTTGAATGCCACTTCCTCTCGCCATCGCCATCCTAGCTCCCTTCCAATGCTCATACAATGATGAACCTACAAAAGAACGCAACCAACCAAAGTGATAGTAATAGCATAAACTCAATATAAACCTATGTATGTGATCAAGGAATCATACAATAAAACACAACAATATTTATAGGAAAGAATCATATTACTGTATCATATTGAATGTGAAAGAGAGATTACAACCGTGGCCTTGATGTTGTAAGATCCCTTCCAATTGTCCTTCGTTCCCCACACACTTCCATTCCAAGAATTCTGAGAGCACAAATCTGATAATATTCACAATCTATCTTGACAAAGGAAAAACTCAAAGACACTCCAACCAAGCTAATAATTCCAAGCCAAATCCAACTTATCCCTTCTCCATGAGAGCTCCTCTCCTTTTATAAGATGAAGAGGATAAAGTGAGGATGTTAGGATAATCCCACTAAATCATGAAAGCGAGTAATATCCAAACCATTCGGATGCCACCTCACCATGGAAGTTTCTCCTTTTAGAAGATTCGAGAAAATGCTCGTTTTTCCCACGTGTAAGCATTCTCACACCCTGCCTATAGAGAAGACCGCGAACTCCTTGCGACCTAGCTCTGATGCATCCTACGAGAATAAGCCATTCTCGCACCCTAGCTATAATGCAACTTGCAAACTTCCTTTTTTATAGGGTTTTTACAAAGGAAAATGCAACTTCTTTTCTCAGGAAAAGTTCTTCTCCCTTCCTTCTTCAAGAACTCAGGCCACTGACCCCTCTGAAGGCAACAGATGGGTTTACATCATTAATGGTCATAGGGATGACGAAAATAATGTGTAACAGTGAGAGGCGATGCTTTCAAGGTTTCAGGATTTGCTACCTTGCCCAAATGGTGGACCTAACTTATGAATGCTCACCTATGCATTGGTTATACAATGGTTTCTTAGTTGCTTGAATTAGGTGCCACATAGGTTTCTTGTAGGGGTTATTCTGTAGGTATCCTAGGTCAGATAAGGGTCGGAAAACACACAATCTGACCAACTGGTTGTTAAGCCCCCAAGGGCCCTTATAAATGATTATGTTACCTCCGATATTTAGCAAGGAGTCTTAGGCCCCTCTTGAGTGAGGCATACATACTTTAGGGAGGGAGGCCCCTTTCAACCACTTTATCTTGTTTGTGTGCTTATTGGTCGTTTGATTATTTTTGGTGTGCTTTCTGATTACTAGTTGGCCTTAGGATTTCTTTTTTTATATTGAGTTATCATGGAGTCGGACCAACGTCCCCTCGGTCTCCTCGCTTGTTACATTTACCACGGTATTTCGAGTCTTTGCCTTCTAAAAGACATAGAGTTATTATATGTGGTACACACACCTCCACTTTTCAGACTTGTGATTCTACAAGGATGAGTACTGAACTGAGTCATCAAAATATTGGGATCCCCTCGACTCCCACACCTACTATAGTTAATGGAACCCCTTCGACTCCTACAACCACCATGGTTGTAGTTCCAGAGGCACCTATCATCATTATTGCCCATCCTATAGTGAATTCTCAACCTATTTCCACGAACACATTCAGGTCTCTTGGTCACTCACTGGGCTATAATGTTCAGTCCATACCTATGGCCTCTATTCCTTTTTCCTATGGTATGCCAAATTTTACCTCGCAGTTTTCAAACTCCATCCCATCTGCTGGCCCTAATGCTAGCATTGGAATTTGGGGCAAAACTCCTCATTATAATCCATTCTCATTTGGTGGCTCTCAGATCCATAAAACGACTCCTCCTATGGGAGGCATTCCCTCTTTTAACCCTGGTTCTAATCCTATTTCTTCTGGGTGGAGCAACCAACCTGGTGGACAAGCTTCTACTCAAGTCCTGTCCTATACCCTCACCTCCTCAGTGCCAATTCCAACCAACACGTTTGGCATGACGAATCCACCTTTAACCTCTGGATTCACACTATGAGGTCAATTTCACACCTTGGGAAACCCCCAACCTGGAGCCACTCTGGCTAGGGGAAATTTTTATAACCCCCATCATAACATTCCTACTGGAATGATTCCCAAGCAACCTATTATGAATCCGCTTGGAAGAGGGTATTACAATTCTGAACAGGGCCATGGTACTTACCAAAACCCTGGATGCGCTGTGGTTCCCCAAACACAATATTTCCAGGGATCTTGGGGCCAGATGCCGCAACCCTGTCTCCATTTTCTGGCCATGCTTAATCTACCAGACTTGTCTAAGTTGATGAAAGACCATGTGTTTCATGATCCTACATGGCCCCCCGTCCCCACCAAGCTTCCTTCAGATATTCCAAAATTCGAAGGTAATAATGGCGAGGATCTTGGTGATCATGGTACCAACTTTCACCTATGGTGCTCTTCAAATTCCCTTAATGATGATTCCATTTGGTTCAGATTATTTCAACGCACCCTTATTGGGGTTGCTTCAGAATGGTATATCGAGATACCTAGGGGGGCATATGGGACCTTTATTGAGATGGTGCTAGTCTTTCTTAAACAGTTCCAATTTCCAGTTCATTATGATGTTGGCATAGAACCTCTGTTGAATTTACACCAAGGCACCACCACTCATATATCGGATCACATATTGGAGTGGCATAGACGGAAGAGGTTGATCAAGACTTGAATACCCCCATATTTCCTGTTAGAATGGTTCCTTAAGTCCTTGCAACCTTCTATCTCGAAGGATGTTTCTACATCCGGGATTACATCTGAGGAAGAAGCAATATTCAAATACCAGCAGTTAGATCTTATATACGCTCAGTCTAGGATGTTATCCCAGATTCTTCCAGACGCACCAAGGTCAAACTATGACCCTAGACAAAAGCCTAGACCTCATGCTAATGGCATTGTAGGCTCCACCAATGTGAAATCCAAAGACTCGATGACAAGCCATTTGAAAGAGTTGTCTCTAAACAAGTCTACAGGAGGGCCAACTTTGTATGTGTATTATAATACCCCTCAATTGGTGGATATACATTCCTTGCAATTGTCAACCATCCCAAATGGTAACCAACAACTAGGTGGGAATAAGAAGAAAGGATGTAATAATAATCGTGAGGGTGGGAAGAATAATAATAAACCCAAGGAAAATGGTAATAATGAGAAGACGAATAATAATATTGGTGAGGGCAAGAAAGAAAGGCGTAAGGTGAAATTTCCCTATAAGATTTGTACAGACGATCATATTACTCATTTATTCCCTAAACTTGCGGAAGCTGCGAGGCTCTTATCTCTACCACCCACCGTGCTGACAAATCCTTTCCCACGTAACCAGCACTTGGCCTCGAGCTCCTCTAATTCCAGAAATGCGGTCGGTGGGAGTCAAAGCCCACCACCACAAGACGGTGACCGTTTGTGCATCAATATGGTCAATTCTTAGGTTAATGTAGCCACTCGGTCTCATGATTATAGTTCTTAAAAATTGTACCTGGTATAGAATCTCCTCCTCCTCCTCCAAAGATGACTTTACAGATCGAGAAACCAGAGCCGCCACCTCATATTCCAAAAGGAGTACTCAAGTGATTTAGCCCCAATCCAAATGATAAAGTCGCCCAAAATTACTCTATTGTTGAGGACCTGGGTCAAACCCCTCGTACGATGTCATCTCTCGAGGTACTCCAAACATGTCTTTCACAGGGGAATTCCTTGCTATCCATGTTAGGAGCTCTAGACCACAGTGGCTCAAAAATTATCAAGTTTGGTGTCACAGATGTGAAGCCTCACTTTCCTTACCATGTGGCATTCCAAGTCCACATGGGGTACTCAAAGTATACCATCAAACGTGTGGTTGTTAATGAAAGAATTGCTATATGTGTGATGTCCCTGATCTGTTGGAAAGCTCTCAGATCTCTGACTCTTTCTCAATCGTCAACCATGTTGACTTATTTTGACGGTCATTCCTTCTGCCCTCATGATATTCTTCCTTAATTTCTGATCTAGTTAGGTGGGAAGACGATAGAGGGGGATGTCGAGGTGGTTGATGCCCCTCGATTATAACTTTTTACTAGGACACAATTGGACTTATGTTATTACTATCGTCCTATCATCCATCTTTCACATTCTTTGTTTTCCCCATGATGGGAAGATCGTGACAATCGACCAATTGTCCTTTGCGTATGCTAGCCCCAATGCATTTGTTGGACCGTCGATCCCCATGGTCGACAATTCTCAGTCGACAACTGAGAATATCAGTGTCAGAATGTATTCATCCCTTATGGATACCTTCAACTTCATGGAATCGATTCATCATGTTTATGCCATGTCCAGTAGGCCCGTTTTGTCAAAGAGGTCCGTTCCTTTTCGCACTTCCTATTTTAACGATCCATGGACCCTACCTTCCTCGACTTCGTCTTGTGAAGGTAAGTCGCATGCTAGAATAGCCATGCCACTATCGACATCGGAGACTGTCTATCAAGTTGTTCTTGACTCTTCCACCAATCCTGATCCTATTACCTAGCCGATGGATGAGGAGGATCTTGTTCTTAATCTTGTGTGGGCCACTTTGTTGTCTTGTTCACATGACTGCCTCGATGAGAATTTTCCATCAGAGGAAGCCATCATCGAAGTCATGAATGGTTCTAAAAAACCTTGGTATGATATGCATCATCGCTCTTATTCTCTCCTAGAGCTTGCTAGAATCGAACAAGATGACTTTCGATCTACTTTGAGCGAGATACTCGGTCACATTGTAGTTCCAATTGATACGCACGACATTTATGCGAAGGGAAATATGGCAAATATATCTCCTACCATCACGATCGATATCTCTCGTACCCATGAAAAGATTGAAAATGTACACATCGATGTGGATTGTTCACCAGAGGAAATCTTGATCTACATCGAACTCTTCAAGGAATTATGAGATGTATTTTCTTGGTTGTATGAAGAGGTTCCAAGATTCGACCCTCGAATTATTGAGCATGAGATTAGAACTTATTCGGATTCTAAAATTGTTCGACAACATCTTAGAGCTATCAATACCCAGAAGGCCCCTTCTATTAAGGCAAAGGTAGACAAAATGCTTAAGGTTGGATTTATCTACCCGATTCCCTTGACTGAATGGGTATCCAATTCCGTTCCTATGAATAAGAAGCAAGGAACCATCCATGCATGCATGGAATTTTGTGACATGAACAAAGCCTGTCATAAAGACAACTTCCTAACACCTTTCATCGATCATATTCTCGATGAGTGTGTAGGAAGTGAAGTGTTTTATTTCATGAATAGATTTTAGGGTATAACCCAATTCAAATTAAACCCGAGGATCAACATAAGACGGAATTTATTTTTCCTTGGGGTAGTTTTGCATACCGGAATATGCCTTTCGGTCTTAAAAATGCTGGAGCAACCTTCCAACGTGCTATGACCTTCACATATCATGATATTAAGCATATAGTCGAAGCTTATATTGACGATCTTGCTACTCACTCTCGTAAGAGAGTGGATCACTCTAAGCACCTTCAACTAGTTTTTGAAAGATTTTGTCATTATAGAATTCGGTTGAACCCTCATAAGTGCATATTTTGCATTAGGTCTGGACATCTTTTGGGATTTTTAGTCTCTGAGAACAAGATCATGGTAGATCTGTTAAAGGTTGAGGCAATACGTTGATTGCATCCCCCACGCACTATTCAACAACTTTAAGGTTTATAGGGTAAATCTAACTTTTTACGTCGGTTTATAGTAAACTATGCCAATATTACTAAGGTTTTCATGCATCTTTTGAAGAAGGACACCCCTTTTATATAGGATGTGTGAGCTGAAGAATCATTTGATGCTTTGAAGAAAGCCTTGGTATTGACACCTCTACTGAAGTCTCCTGACTAAAATAGGGATTACTTTCTTTATGTCGCCGCGTCCGAGGAGACGATTGGTATGGTTTTGGTTCAGGAGGATGATGAACTCTGTGAGCACATCATCTACTATCTTAGTCAGTCCTGAGCTCAATTATTCTCACATTGAAAAGATAGCTTTGGCTGTCGTTCACACAGTCCAATGATTATGCCATTATATATTTCTTTGCAAGACTATTGTGGCTGCCGATGTCAATCCATTTCAATACATCCTTACCAGGTGTATCATAGGGGGAAAATACAATAAATGGATTGTCATTTTACAAGAATTTGATCTCGATTTTGCTTCTGTGAAATCCAAGAAATCACTAGTCTTTGTGGAGTTAATATCCGAATTCCCATGATTGGATGAGGATATTATCCATGTTGATTCATTTTTGGATGAACACATCTTCCTTGTCTCGTCGTCCGACCCCTAGTATGGAGACATTGTTCTCTATCTTTAAACTTTGAAGTTCCTTTAGCATCTCTCGCGAGATGACCGATGACATGTATGATACTAAGCCAAGAATTACATTATAGTCGGTGACACTTTGTATCATCGAGGAATAGAAAATATCTTGTGTCATTGTTTAAATCACGAATAATCCAAGTCATTTCTAAACAATTTCCATAGTGGGGCTTGTGGTGGTCATATATCCAGGATTGCGATAACCCTGACAATTTTGTGAGCTAGTTATTTATGGACATCTATCTTTAAATATTGCATTGAAGTGGTTAAGAAGTGTCACCCCTGCTAGGTTTTCACTCGGAAAATGTGCTTGTATCCAACCCGTCTTCACCCAGTCATTACTGTCAGTCTCTTCACTAAGTGGGGGGTGGAATTCCTAGATTGCAACCCAACTTTGACTGGGGGCAATATACACATTATCGTGACCATAGACTACTATAATAAGTGGGTCTAGGCCAAGCATATAGTTGAATCCAACAGGAAGACTACCTCCTTCTTTGTATTCAATCAAATTATTGCCCAGTTCAGTATCATGAGTGAGATTGTGACTGATCATGGCAATCACTTTCAGAATGAAATGATGGAAGATCTAGCATCCAAGATGGGGTTTAAGAATGGTCATTATTCAACTTACTACCTCCACGAAAATGGATAGGTAGAGGCCGTCAACAAGTCTCTCAAGAACATTTTGCAAGAAACTATTAGCCAGAGTAAATCTGACGGACACATTATGCTATATCCCGCATTCTAGGCATACCGAACATTGGTCAAGACTGCCACTAGATTTTCTCCTTTCTAGTTTGTACATGGTGTGGATTCGATATTACCTATTAAATGTGAAATCCCTTCTCTTAAATCGACATTCGTGCTCCTCCCTGGCACTTCCAATATTGAGCGACTCCTTGTACACCTAGAGAGTCTTCACAAGCAGCATCCAGATGCCTCTATGACTATCAAGGTGAAAAAAATACATGTCAAGATCCAGTACAATAAGTCTGTCTATCCTTGGTTATACACTGAGGGTGACTTGGTCCTTTTACATGATCAAGACAAAGAACCACTGGGGGTAGGCAAGTTCAAATCCATGTGGGACAATCCCTATATTGTGTGACGTGTCTTAGAGAAAGGAGCCTATGAGTTAGAATATTATGAAGGGAACATGTTGTCCAAGCCTAGGAATGGGCTCTACTTGAAAAGATATTATGCTTGAGCCCCAAGATTGGGCATAACTCTTTGTATACTAATACAATTTAGTGTATATATATTTTTCCTTTATCTTTTGTCTTCATATTTCTTATCGAGTTTTCCCTTGGTTGGGAGATGTCAACGAAGTCTTCAGTCTACTTAGGATTTGCAGATGGAGCCAGTCATCATACAAGGAACTTGGCTTCCACCACTTGGGTGGTTTACTCACTCGAGGGTCTACTGGTGTCTTCAGGTGGTGTATTCTTAGGGCCATCCACAGATAATGTGGCTAAATATAGTGTCGTTATATAACTTTTACGCGATGCTATCTCACATGGTATTCTCTCTTTAGAAGTTTGCCTGGATTCCTAGTTAGTAGTATGTCAGTTGAACGACAGTTACCACGTGCACAATCCTACTTTACTTTGACGATTCCCATGGGTATGTCTTTTAGAGAGACATTTTGATTTTATTACTTATCATCACATACCTAGGAGTTCTACTTATGTATCCGATGCTTATGCTAATTTCATTTTAGATAGGCATTTTTCACATAACTAAAGCAAAGAAAACCATATCATCAATGTACACATTATAATATAAATAAGGCCGAAGAACCCTGTTTTATATATATATATATATATTTCAAAAAATATGATGTTGATAGTACAAAATTGGGGCCAACACCCTCAATACATATATACAGCCGATAAATGAAAAATCCACGAGATCTACACTTATGGCGTTGGATGTGTGTCATGATAACAAACTACAATGTCTATGAGATGCCAAAATAGTCACACCCAAGCTCTGGGCACACCAACCACTTGCCATTGCATGACCTCTGAAAGGTCCTCTACCTGAACCATTAGAATCCTATGTGCCAAATGAGACAGGTTTCTCTGCACTTTTTGAAGGATTCTCTTTGCTTCTCCTTCCGCTGCCTCATCTCCCCAGTGCCTTCGACAATGTCGTGGAAGCCCGTATGGATGTCACAAACCTACGTCTGCATCACATAAGTGTCTAGTTACTACTTAAGAATCATACAAAAATATTTTTGTTTTAATATACAAAAAAAATTAAATATTTAAAAACATTGACATACCTATGTCCCCGTAGGTGGTCCCTGGTGGCAGCGACATGTCAGGGTCCCCTATGAAGTCGAACCCTACATAGGGGTAGTCATCCAGAGCAATGACCTGTCACCTCCACTAGTAAAATAAATCCTCATTGTATGGTGTGGACACGCTACCTCCCCCTTTCCATCTCATTACCTCGGTCCAGCGTGCCATGGATGGATCACGAGGTACTCTAGGAATGATCTCAACTCTAGGTACCAAACCTATAAACTGCTCAAAGAAAAATCTACACAAGATAGAGGCAAACCCGAAGTTCCTCTTGTCACCCTGTTTGCATTCTATCAACTGGCTCTTCATATTAGTCAGTAGTGAGTTGCACCAATCATACATCGTGGGTCTCAATCACTATATAGAATAGAACATGAGAGACCTTGATGCCTGGTGCAAAAAAGCCGATCTTATGATCCTGGTCAAAACTAGGACAACAATCTTGAGGCTGAAATTTTTTATCGCTCGGATGGAGAGTTGACTCCTGACCTTCTCAGTCCCTGCTATACAACAGGCGTCTATGTACTCCTATATATTCATACCACTCCCATCTCCCTGGGATTTGAGGTTCACCACCTCACCCTGATGCGATAACCTAGTCAAAATATATATATCCTCGACTTCAATCCTCAATGGTTTCCCATTGATGTTGAAGCTCTCACTGTCTAGATCCCAGTAATCCATGAGCAACTGAAGAAACCTCACCTAGTCCCACATCCCTTTGAGTGCCCAAAATTTGTAAAACCCACATATTTTCAAGTCTATTTGGGCCCCCAGATCTCTTTCCACAACAACATCTGCCTCCTCATGTTCCATTTCCCTTCATTATAGCACCATCCTACCAGAGAAACATCGATTTTTTAGTTAGCAGCGATAAAAACCCTTGTTTACAGACTTGTACGCAGATTGAAGAATTCAAATTCATGTATAGGGTTGAGTACATGTGGTCTGTATTTTACATAGTCGTGTATAGCCTCACGTATACACAAGCCAATGAGTGGTAGCCTGCATACACCAAAATAACTAATTTGCACCTTAATTAACTCAAATTTTGAAACCTAAATGGAAAATGTAATCCACTAGAAAGGAAGAGGAGGGCAAGAGGAATTACTTGGTCTAGATGGTCTCTGATTTCGTCACTTGACGCTCCCGCAATCACCAGTTGAAGATCAGAGGTAATTTGGTCCAATTTTCACTATTTGGGTAAAAAGTCAAAATGACATAGTAAAAGTTGTTTTTTGTTACTATTTATAGTAGTTTTTACCCAATTTCTATAGTTTCAGATTGTATTTTCTCCTAATGGACTAATATTCCAGTTGATTAAGTTGGTTTTTGTAGTTTTCATTAGGGATTCTTACAGTTTTTAGAGTTATGTTGACCCTTCGTAACTATGACAGGTATTTTCGCTACCCAGCATATAGGATAGGTATCCATTCCATCATGCACATTTGCATTTTCCTATAACTGTCACTCATATTTCTTAGGTATGGACCCATTTGTTGTGACACAGAACCCTCCATCTGCTACAAGATGTTTCGTTATCAAGTGGCAGAGACTTACCAAACATGGGTGCCCTAGTTATATCCTCTGCTCCATTTGGAACCCATGCAAAGATTTTTTTAGTAGGACCGAGAGTCCCTTATAGCTAATACATGAATTTATGCTAAGCCTCATTTCTCACTCATAAACATATTGAACTATACCTTGAAAACTCCCAACTGAATTTGATTTAAGCTCTTTTCCGACTCATTTTCAAAAAGTGAAAAGATTGCTGAGTGAAGTTGTCTCTTTCACACTCGTAAATTGGATTTGAAAGGATGCCTATTTGGTACAAGTTTATTCCCTTTTCACACCAAGTAGAATAAGATTATGAAAAAGGACATTTTTTGGTGTCAAGTTGTGATTGCATCTCATCCCCTTTCTTCTAGTATTGATCCTATAGTTGGTTCTCGCTTTGCGTTATAAACTGTTTTCCTCAACAGTTTTTCATCCTCAACCAAGCAGAGCCTCATTTGTATCCTTCACAACTTTACACCCTATACCTGGGAGGGAACATTCCCCCGAGTGTCCATATCCTGCATGCACCTAATTGCATTGATCATAGCTATGTTCCACTATTGGAACTATTTTTTCTTACTTGCGACACTTGTTTCCTCCTTTGTATCATAACATTCATTTGACTATGAAAAAACAAAAAAAGACGAGCGGGAAGAGAGTATTATATTGTATTGGAAATAGTCGTGTCACCTTTGACTAGAGCACAAAGTTATTGAGTTCATTTGTCATCATAATTTTGGGTTTATCATGGCCTTTGGAAGTTGAACTCATTATAGAGAGTTTTCTCCCCCGATTGGTTACTCTTCTAGTACCTATGGAGAACTTGATTGATGCCTCCTTCATCTCATGGTTTCATCATTGAGTCTATGCTTCCAGAGTCTTCCATATGTCTCATTCTCTTGTTCAAAGGATGTCTATCAACCTATGTCGGACATTCTTTAGAACTCTTGACTTTGCATGTCGGCCATACCCTCAGTTTGTCTTAGAATCACATGATGTTGTATTCCTATCATGCACCCTGGCCCTACTTTCCTCATTGGTAGGTAATCTTGAACCCAACAATTGACATTTCATCATTGCTCATTGACTGGGTGGTTTCCCTTGTGTTTGACGATAAGAAATATATTCACACATTGGGATTCGTGCAGTGTCTTGGATGCCATTAGCCTTATTGGTGTGTTCCTCGCTTTTGTCAATAGTTTTCCTCATTGGCTTCTATTCAAAGGGTCTTTTTCATGTACCTCTTACACTTGGCACATGCGAAATATGCACAGGGTTGTTGGTTTGTGAACATGTTCTTTGTCCAATTTCCTCCAAATCATGAAGCTCTTGCTTTGTACCTCATGACGAATGATGAGATATGCCTTAATTATGTCCTTTCAGCGGGTCTCCTTCCATCGACTCTATCTCATCTATTCTGGAAACGAGACCTAGAGTCCTATGAGTAGCTTGAGGCTTACAATCATTAGTGGCAGGTTCTCTCACCATCGACAGTTGGGAATACATCAACGTCTCTTAATCGATGGATTCTTCAAGTGTTCGACCCTGAATCCTCTATTCAAACTTGTAAGAATGTACTTGGTGCCTTGATACCTACTTTCATCATCAATAGGTTGTCTCACATTTGCTAATGATATACCTCAATGACCGGTAATCAAATGAAGTCTCATTTTGTTCAACCTCAACTCCTTTATTCAGATGATGTTGACATGCACCTTTGGTGGATTGTGTAGAAGACTTGAAGACATCAGTATGTGGCCACCACTTTCCTGAGTTGTCACTTACTTTTCATTGGACCAATAATTATATGACTTCAGTGATCACGAGATATTAGATTGTACTCCATTGTATACATATATCTTCAGATTGATTTTGAGACTAGTTCTACTCGGCCTTGTTTGTGACTATGACATCCTTTGGCATGTAACTGCACTTGTTTTTTCCTATTCATGGCCAAAGATAATTGTTTGGTATATTTTCACATGAGTCTATAGTGTAATTCAAATTGGCATCCAGGTATGCAAATTCAGTACAGATTGTAATGAGCAACTAGTACTTCCAGCTGGTTCCCCATCAGTCCACTTCTAGGTTCTTATAATCTATTTCAGCCATTACAGATACTCCTTTGACCTCACACATTAGGGGGCATATGTTATAGAAATATTTTCCTCACCCTATGCAATCTTGCACAGAAGGCCTTTTTCCATTTCCCTATGCATACTTTTCATCCCTTTTTGCAAATCCCAGAGCTAAAAATACATTTTTTCCACATATACGCACCTTTCCTATTATACAACATGTGTATACACAGGTTGCACCACTACAACCTGTGTACATAAGGAAATGTACCCAAAATATGAAAAATGGTGTCGAGTTTCCATGTCGTGATAGGAGATCAATGATCCTTGGCCTTCCATATACTGGAAATGTTTCGACTCGTCCCTTCATTTTCATTTTAAGTATATAAATGGGCCAATTCTGAGCTATGGAAAAGAGGAGAAAGAATTCAAATTTGAGAGAAAAATTAATTTGGAGGAATTATTCACTTCACATTGAGTCTGCATCCTTTTGTCCTTTAAGTATGAACATAATGTTCAGCCTCGAAGCTCTTCCCTTATTGATTGAGAACTTCATTGTCTCTCTTCTATGAGCTTGCCTTTGGTGGAGAATTGAAGAGGTGTAGGCCCAGCTAGAAGAAACTTAGTTTCTCGGTTCCAAACCATGCTGACATGGAATTTTGTAACTTTTTCACTTATGTTGATCATATATTAATAGAAATACTCTTTTCTTGTCCAATTGATATCTTGCAAATATTTGAATTATTATTCCATGGGTGTATTTGTAATGAATGTTAATGGATTATGCTATTGAATGTGCTAACATCATATATTATCACCATATGGTTGTTTTTCTTGGTTGTTGAGGACTAGTTGTAGGTATATTTCTTTAGGTCAAGTGCTCAATGGTGGACTTCATCGAACGCCTAGACGAGGTAGGCCTTTTATCTTGTCTTGCTATCATATTTGTTTATATAACATACTTTGCAATATAGTTGATTTCTGCATTCATTTTTATCTGTTGTGGTTTTCCCCTATCCATAGAGAGATTTTCCTCGTAACACTATGACTCATCAAGATGTACCAACATCATCAACTATACACCTCATGTATGTGTCAACTCATCAATTACTTATCTCAACCATGTACCCAACATGTACCTCAACCAAAATCTCTCATCAATTTCATCATCCAAATATGATTTGGAACTCTGTAATAGACTTGGTGTATATGATCACATACTTACAGACCTTCCTTAACTTTAGCAACAAGAGACTGGCATTTTCATCAAACTTTACTTTAGTCTCACATGACTAATTTTGGATTAGTCAACAACCTTAACTTGAAATAATCATAACTATGTACCTATAATGAATAAATATATGAAAATATTAAACAATGTTCTTCAGTGTATTTTATGAAATTCCTCTAGGTTTCACTACTTCGAACCTCTCAGAAAAGAATTTATAGCAAAAATGGCATACCTTGTTGAATTCTAGCTTATTCTAGAGAGCGAACTTGTAGAGCATGCCCTGCATGGAATATTTGTTGTATGGATATGAAAATGGTACACAGAATATTGCATACTATACTATAACCTATACATTTTGTATTACTGAATTTGTATCTGCTATGAATAAGTTATGACGTTTTTACCCGAAACACTTGTTTTAGACTAGTTTCAGGACTAGTCACAAACCTTATTTGCCACAGAGTGTAACTCCAAAAATACAATGACCCACAAGCTGAAATTTTTATCACAGCTACTTGGATATGTTTCCTCAAAGGCCTCCATATTTCATGGTTTGAATCATTCTATAAAAAATGATATTTCGAATATGGTGAGATGACTTGTAAATAACGTACCTTAGAAATCATCATCAAAAGATTTTATCCTCCCTTGAATTTTGGCCTTCTTTATTTCACCTTCCCTCTGAAATTCGCTTTAGATATCCTTTGGTTACCTTAGTCACTTGTAGATATTCAATATGCTCAAGTGTGTTTAAATGAGAGACCCTTTCCTCTTATTTATACTTTTATGTAGCTTCCTTAAGGGGTTACCTTCTAACCATCTTAAACCACTTTCCTTATTTTAGGGCTAACTCACTTCTAACCACTTGTCCACTTAGTAATTTTTCCATTAACTTTATTATTTAAATAATTTCTTTTGTATCCACTTTGACTTATAGTTTATGTAGGAGCGTCGTTAGTAAAGCGTGAGTGGAGGGAAACTCAACATCCCAATGCGCATTTTGAAGAATTTTTTATTTTAAAAAAGAACATCTCATGAAATGTTTTGAAAAGATTGTAATAAATAAACATCTTTAATTTTTAGGAGCAGAGTCATTGCATGAGATCGATTGGGAATGTATTTTATTTAATTTAGTAGATTGCATGATAGATTCGATGCATTTTCTCGTATCTTTATGTCTCGAACATTTATTGTAATAAGTCTTAGTTGTTGGTAGATTTTAATTCGATAGGATATCACTAAGGTAGTCGGAGGGAAAATCTCTATGAGCTATTTTGTATAAATAAATGTGTTGTTGCCCAGAAGAGGCTGTTGAGAGTTGAGATAGCTGATAATTTTTGTTGTAGTTGTATTTGTTGTAGAATTTGTTG
The DNA here is from genome assembly GCA_032191745.1 of Picea mariana. Classification (NCBI taxonomy): domain Eukaryota; kingdom Viridiplantae; phylum Streptophyta; class Pinopsida; order Pinales; family Pinaceae; genus Picea; species Picea mariana. The sequence continues at coordinate 308,583 of JASDQU010099773.1, read as the reverse complement.
GATCTTATCAGAGTATTGTATGAGCCCATGTACATTTTCATTTGAATGAATATAACAGAGAAGCATGTTCCAAATGTTTGGTGTTGCCATTGTTGTGTCTACCTGAATGAATGAATGATAGGATTTATGTTTAAGTACAATTCTCTGTTATTTACTCATTCTAATGTTTATGAATGCATTTACATGGTTGAATGTATGAATCTGTGAGATTTTAGATAAGTTTCAATTGTTTCTCTTCACGAGCGTATGCAAGGAGTGCATACTGTCTGCAAGGAGTGCGTTGGCAGAGTCTATTTCGACTCAGAAGATCAGAAGAGGTAACTTGAACTTTTATTTGCAATAAGTCCGTATTGTCCACAAGGAGTGCATTGACATAGTATTTTGACTCAGAAGCTTAGGAGGAGGAGTTTTAATATTTTTTTGAGAAGAAGTGCATAAGACCTCGCAAGGTGTGCACAAGTGGAAGCATTCTTAAGTTTTTTTTTTTCAGGTGGAGAAACTAAATTGAATCGTGGAATAAGACTTGTTGCAAGGAGTGCAGAGAGGCCTAAATTCGACTAAGTGTCGAAATGCATTACGAGGAGTCATAGGTTTTGAAGAAGAACAAGCTCAAAAGAGATAGCAGTGGGAATTATTCAATAGGGAGGATCCCCTTAAGATTCCCCAAAGTAATGTGCGAGATCCATTCAGAGGAAGTGGGATCATTCTAGACCATTAGATCTGGGAGAGTTGCACAATGGTTAGTCGTGGGTTCCTTCGGAACTTCGGGAATCATAGGATTTGGAGTGTTGAGGAGTGAAAACTATTGAAGTCTGAAGCTACCAAGTGGATCCTAGACATTGATTGAATGTGGATATGTGGCAGTGGATAAGCAAGTTCGGTAGAGAAGAACTTCAGAATAATTTGTGTGGAGCAAAGTGCAATATTCACGAATAGAAAAGTAGATATGGACCATTGATCCAGAAGAACATGTGGCAGAGATCTGTGTAGTTCGAGAGAAAGGTACTTCGGAAGAAAATAGGTGAGACGAAGCCAAAACAACTCAAGCGCGAAGTAGTGAAGTCCATAAGAGTTGTCGATCTAAGGAAGACATGTGTCAACAGATCACAGACTTCGGGAGGAAGGAGCAAAGGAGAAAGCAGAGCATTTTATGGAAGTCATCTGAAGCGCCAAAGAGGTAAGAATCTAAAAACTTAGTTGTTTATTACATAGACATGTGGTGTCATCTCTGTCACTTCTGAGAGAGAGCACTTTGGGAGAAAGTAAGGGGTGAAGCCTCGAAGGCCTAAGGTCCCAAAGTTCTGAAGTCCATCAGAACTGCCCATTAGAAAGGGACGTGTGGCGCTTGATCCATAGTTTCATGTGGAAAGTAATTTGGGAAGAAAAGGCTTTGTAATGTTGGAAATTGATGAATATTGAAGCTCCAAAGTAGATCGCAATTGTTGGTTGTCATAGGAGTATGGACCGTAGATCTAGTTCCGGGTGAGTTCGTTGATTTAGAGATCGGGGAAAAAGGAGTTAGGTGCTTTCAAAATATCTGAAGCATGAATTCGGGAAGGGAGCTAACCCAAAGCCATATCCCATGGTCATATTGAATAAGGAGTATAGTAGAGGAGATATCACTCAAAGTTTGGTGTTTCAAGAGGCGCCCGAGAAAGTCTGTGCAGGTAATTTGATAATGTGGGTGACATAAAAGGGACCTGTGTGAATTTGTTTCAGGGTCTATTGGATGCCCGAAGAGCCGGTTCGGCTCAGGTAATTGAATATCCAAGATCAAGAGGTCAATCATCCTTGAGGAGAGAAGGGGGGTCTGGGTCAAGTGGTATCAGAACCTATATATCCTTTAGGTTATCTAAGCATCAAGTGAATGAGGTAAGTGATTTTAGAAAGAAAAATTTCTTGTGCTATTTGAGTGAATAAAAGGTCAGTACAATGTCACTTAGAAGATGTGTGGAACCACCTGTAGCAAATCGAGTGGTGGAAATGGAGATGAGAGAAATCTGTGCAAGGTTAGATGTTATGGAGACAACTCAAAGGAGAGAACTCTATGCTGGAGATGTCAGTGATGCAGAAAGCGAAGAGAGGGAAGTTGAAGAAGTTGTATTAGAGGATGTTGCAGAAGAACGTTTACTGAAATTTTTTGTGAAATTGGGAGCTAGAGAAAAGATAGACATCCCAATGTATGAAGGCAACTTATATGTTGAATAATTTCTTGATTGGATATGAGCAATGGATAAATACTTAGACTATGAATACGTCGATGGGGAGAAAAAGGTAAAACATGTTGTCACCAGGTTGAAAGGACATGCAACACTATGGTGGGATGAACTGCAGGCTAAAAAAAGAATCAAAGGTAAGAAAAAGATTAAGAGTTGGGATAAAATGGTTGCCAAGATGAAAGCTAAATTCATACCATAGGATCACCAGATAAATATGTTTAGGAGGTTGCAGAACCTGAGACAGAAAGGAATGACAATAAAAGAGTACACATAGGAATTCTATAGGTTGAACATAAGGGATTTAAATAAATAAAGAGATGATGAAAAGGTTGTCAGGTATGTCATTGGCCTGAGATCTGAAATCCAGGATGAAATGAACATGATGGTAGTAAGGATAGTGGATGATGTTTACCAGATGGAATTAAAGGTAGAAGAGAAGTTGGCTAGAAAGCAGTGTCAATGAAGCAGAGGAAAAAGTCCACACATAGGTAAGGAAATTTCCCATGATAAGGCACAAAAGCCCAAGGGTGAGACTGAAAAACCACATAGTCAATCAAAAAGAGGAGGAAGTTCCCGAGGGATACAAAGTGGTGGAAGAAATTATTTTCCTTGAGAAAGAGGAAGAGGAAGAGGAGGAGATGTGAAGTGTTATGCCTGTGGAAAGACACGACACATGTCTTGGGAATGCCTCAAGAGAAAGAAAGAAGGAGGTGAAGCTCACATTTTGAAATCGCAAAAGAGAAATGTTGAAGCAAAAGGTGCAGAAGATGGAAAATCTATGATGATGAAGAAGGTTCTCTTGAAACTAGAACCAGAGATTGAAAAGCTAGTGCAGAGGAAGAGTTTGTTCAGAACAACTTGCAAGACTAAGGATAGAGTATGGAAGGTGATAATTGACAGTGGGAGAACTGATAACTTAGTATCCATAGATACAATGGAGAAATTGGAGTTGGAGACAACTTCACATCCAAGTCCATATAGAGTCTCATGGTTGCAGAAAGGTCACCAGATAATGGTAACTAAACAATGTCTAGTTGAATTTAAGATAGGAGGATATAGAGATGAGATTTTATGTGATCTGATTCCCATGGATGTATGCCATTTATTGTTGGGGAGACCATGACAGTTTGACATGAATGTCATTCATTATGGGAGGAAAAATACTTATACCTTGGAGAAAAATTAGAGGACACACATGTTACTTCCAATAGAGGAGAAGAAAGTAAAAGAAGAAGCCAACACAATTATATTTCTCATGTGTGGGAAGGAAATCTTGAGTGAAGTTGAGAGGGAACAGAAGATGTAGTTTGTTGTGGTGAGGAAGCCAAGAGTTATCCTTAANTGTGGGAAGGAAATATTGAGTGAAGTTGAGAGGGAACAGAAGATGTAGTTTGTTGTGGTGAGGAAGCCAAGAGTTATCCTTAAAATTAATTTTATGGAAGATCTTCCTGAAGAAGTTTATGAGTTGTTAGAGAATTTTTTTGACATAGTAGTGGATGAGTTACCTAGCTCATTGCCACCTATCACGAGTATCGATGATCACATTGATTTAATACCAGGAGAAAGTTTTACGAACAAAGAAACGTACAGATTGACACCTCAAGAGAATAAGGAGGTGAAAAGACAAGTCCATGATTTGATGGACAAGGGATTGGTCAAAGAAATCATGAGTCCATGCGCAGTACCAACTGTGTTGAGTCCGAAGAAATATGGAGGATGGAGAATGTGTACAGACTCAAGAGCCATAAACAAAATCACCATCAGGTATAGATTTCCTTTGCCAAGGATGGATGACTTAATGGATTGTTTGAGAAGAGCAAACTATTTTTCAAAGATAGATTTGAAAAGTGGATATCACCAAATAAAGATGAGAGAAGGCGATGAGTGGAAAACAACCTTCAAGACAAATGAGGGGTTGTATGAATGGCTTGCTATGCCATTTGGATTAACAAATGCCCCAAGTAATTTTATGAGATTGATGAATGATGTACTAAAATATTTCATTGGTAAGTTTGTGATTGTATATCTGGATGATATATTTGTCTTTAGTAAAACTAAAGAAGAGAATTTGACACATCTGACATTTATGATGGGAACATTGCAGAAGGAGAAACTACTGATAAATATGAAGAAGTCCTCTTTTATGAAGATAGAACTCATTTACTTGGGTTTTGTGATCTCTTCAAATGAACTGAAGATGGATCCAGAGAAGATGAAATCAATCAGAGAATGTCCATCGCCAAGGAGCATATTTGAGGTGAGAATCTTCCATGTATTAGCAAGTTTCTATCCGAATTTCATTAGAAACTTCATTGGAATTTGTACACTGATGCTAGATATAGTGAAGAAGATACACAAGTATTTCAAATGGACAAAAGAAGATAATAAAGTCTTTAGGATATTAAAGGAGAAGATAACGGAACAACTGATTCTGGTCTTGCCATATTTCGGGAAGACATTTCAAGTAAGATGTGATACTAGTGGAGTTGCAATTGGAGCCATATTGAGCCAAGATAATAGGCTTGTTGCATATTTCTATGAGAAGTTGAATGATACCAAGAGAAAGTACTCCACATATAATAAATATTTTTATGCAGTAATTAAAGCCTTGAAGAAATGGAGGCACTATCTTGTTCCAAAGGAGTTTGTTTTGTATATCAATAATTAGGCTTTACAATTCATAACCACGTAGGAGAAGCTAAATCAAAGACATTCTAAGTGGATAAAGTTTATGAAAAATTTCACTTTTGTCATTAAACATATTTCTGGTAATGCTAACAAGGTTGTTGATGCATTGAGCAGGAATTTCGGGTGAAGACCTTAGGGTTCAAACACCTTAAGGAAATGTATTGTGATGATCCTGATTTTAAAGAGGCATATGAAGCATGTGAAAATTCTGTGCTCAGAGACAGGAGTCAGTGGATAGAATATCTGATTCAAGATGAATTGATGTTTAAAGGCAGCCGGTTTTGCATACCAAAATTCTCAATGAGAGATAATCTATTGAAAGAGAAACATAGTGAAGGTCTAGCCGAAACTTTCGGCCATGACAAGAAATTTTCACAATTGAACAGTTCATAATATTGGCTAGGTATGAGAGAAGACATGAAGAAGTTTATGAACAGATGTAAGATTTGATAGCATGAAAAAGGAAAGAGACATAACAATGGGTTGTATCAGCCATTGCCTATTCCAGATAGGCCTTGGGATGCAATAAGCATGGATTTTGTGTTGGGATTTCCAAGGACACAAAAGGGAAGAGATTCCATTTTTTTTGTAGTTGATAGATTCTAAAAAATGGAACACTTTATCCCATGCCATAAAACTAGTGATGCAACACACATTGAAAATTTGTTTTTCAAGGAAGTTGTGAGACTTCATGGGTTTCCTAGGAGTATTGTTTCAAATAGAGACACCAAATTTGTTGGTCATTTTTGGAGAACATTGTGGAAGAAACTGGGAACAAAACTATCTTTTAGTTCTGCATATCACCCTCAAAAGGATGCACAGACTAAGGTGGTGAATCAGAGTTTAGGAGATTTGTTGAGAAGTTTGGTCACTGAACATCATAGCCAGTGGGATCAAATTATAGCACAAGAAGAGTTTGCATACAATGACTTAGTAAACAAGAGTACATGGAAGAGTCCATTCTAGATAGTGTATGGAATGAAGCCAAGAGGAGTATCAAAGTTGAGAGATCTGGAAAAGAGTGGATTTAGAAGTGCTGGAGCAGAAGAATTCGCTGCAAAAATGCAGAAGATTCATAATCAAATCAAAGAGAAGTTGCAGAGGGAAAATAAAGAATACAAGTGTAGAGTTGATCGGCATAGGAGAGAACTTCAATTTGAAGTTGGAGATAAATTTCTATCACATCTAAAGAAGTAAAGTATCCCAAGGGAAACATATAACAAACTAAAAATGAAGAAGATAGGACCATGCAAGATCCTAAGTAAACTTGATGCTAATTCTTATGAGATAGAGCTGTCATAGGGTGTGGGTATATCACCCATATTCAACATTTCAGACCTGTATCCTTACAGGGAAGATGACTCAAGAGGATCAGAATATCAGAAAGAGATCCAGTGGGAGAAGCAGATGCATGTAGAAGAAAATCCACAGATGGATAAGATCATAGATCATAGGATTCGTAAGAAGACCAGGAGAAAGACATATTTTGAGTATTTGGTAAAGTGGAAAGGGCACCCAATAGAAGATTCTAGTTGGTTAAATGAAGCACATATCTAGAAGCATGGAAAGTCAATGCAGAATCTCATGGAAAAGAGTCCATGAATTTTTTTCCAGGGTAGTATGATGCATGAGCATCGTCAGCAAAGTGCAAGTGGAGGACAACTCAACATCCCATCACACAATTTGAATAATTTTTGAATTTCAAAAAGAACATGTCATGAAATGTTTTGAAAAGAATGTAATCAATGAACATATTTAATGTTTAGGAGTGGAACCATTGTATTATCACATATTCTTGCAGGGGGATCTTTTTCCTTGAGATTTGGCCCTTGGGTTACAAAATACGAAAGAAGGGGGCTTAAAAACCCACAAATTTGTGTCGTCCAAAGTCAGGGCGCGTTGTGCTAAGGAACAGACATATCGAAGGGAGCTAGTGCTTGCTAAGCTCTAGTTCAAGAGTCAGAGATTTTATTTTCAAGGGATATGAGGATTCCCGAAGGGAGAAATCCTGGAGAGCCTGTGGAGATAAGCATTGGGTCATGACCCAGGGTTGCATGCAGATAAATGTGTAGAGTTCACGTGAGCTATGCCAGGGGCCGAAACGCCAGTGTTGGCTGCAGAAAGAGGCCGCCACATTTTTTAGGTGCCAGGTTGACTTGGCCTCGTTCTGATCCCGATCCAGCAATTAATGAAAGCGGGGGGAGGTGGTTGAAACATCGTATTTCTTGCATGAATGGAAAGTTTGACTGTGAGGTAGTTTGTCAGCCCAGATAGTCTAAGATTGTGTGCGCAGAGAAGACTGCATGCATAGTCTGACCGAGAAGACACAACATATGGATGAGATGCTCGAGCAGGCCTTTGTTGTTGTTTACAAAATTTTCGAGTATATGTAGGGAGTTCTGTTATTTTTGTGGGGTTCAATGGTTTAGTTGAGCTCCTGCATTGTAAAGTTTTTATAAAGAACTCTGGTTATCTGGTTATGTAATTCGATCTGAGATTTCTTGTTTGATGAAAGTTAGCTTCCTATTTCCATGCTTTATTGCGTCTGATACTGAATGTTCATGATTGAATGATTCACATGGATGTTTATGACTGTGTGGTAATGAATTTTGTATTATAACACAATTATAGTGTTTTCAGTCTCCTGAACTCCAAATCCAAGAGGATCTTGTTTCTTGAGTTTTTCCTCTTTAGGCTGTTGAAAGACCTGTTGTGTAGAGTAGACCTTTTCATTTTCTCCTCAATTTCTTCCTCCTTCTCACCCTTACTACAACTTACTAACTAAAGTCGAATCAACACCTCATTTACGTGTGGATGTTGGTCCATATTTATGAGTTTAAGCAATATTATCCTGAGTCTATGCCCATTTGACCTCGTTTAAATTGTTCATTGAAACATACAAACTGATGGGTACCAAGCTTACCTCTGCCACAATCCAGAGGTGACTTTTGGTGCTAACATTTCTGGCTCCATTGCCAGGGAACAAATTGAATACCTTTCCCTGGGTATAATGACAACGAGCTTATGATTCTGAGGGTGCATCAAATATCAAAACCATTGAATATTGTGCTTGCACCTGGCAACTCCACTGTCTTGAATCCATGATTTTAGTGTGGATGCTTCTAGCTACACCTAAAGCCCCCCGGGAGAACACAACGATTAGATCTTCCTTTGATGGTGAACAATGACCAGACACACTCATTCTTCATATCATTGACCTAGTGAATCCATGTTTAAAGGATCGATTGGCAACTCCACTAGTTCGACATGGAAAAAATCCTAGCTCGAAGTTTTTCTCCCTTTAATTTCTCCGTTGCTTCTGGTTTTCCCAATTTTGTTCCTACTCCAAATGAATGGAGTGATTAGTTTCCCATATTTAGAGAGTGTAAAGAGGAAAACCATGCTCAGCACCTCCATGAGTTTCATGAACTCATGCATCAGTGGGAGATACATCATGAATATGTATTAATGATATGTTCATGTTCTCATTAGCAGTAGATGCTCATCAGTGGTATCACTCCTTGCCTCTTGCTAGCATTTTCTCCCTAAGAGAATTTCATACAGCTTTCAATAGACACTGTCGAACTTTCTATTCCTCTGAGTTTATTTGTCATAATTGTTGTGAGGAATATGAAGACAGTGATCAAGATATGACTGTTTTGAATGAAAGTTGTGAGGATGAGGGACATCCCCCAGAGGAGATGATGGAGCTGATATGATCACATTCTGCAAGAATAGAAGAATTGAAGGTAGATTGTGCTTGCTTCTCTTATGGATATGTAGAGGATATTCCGGTCCTTGAAACAGAGGTTCTTGACATCCCTGCTTATGATGAAGAAGTTATTTCAGATACTGGCCAAGAAAAAACAACTTGCGATGAATATCCTAACGAAGATGATGAAGAGAATTTCTCTCCCATGGTTCTTGTTTATTATGATTATGAATCTGATCCTTGGGAGAGCCATGAAGGAGAAAGGGAGAAGCTAAATGCGTAGTTTATCTCCTGTTCAGAGAGTGTAAACGAGCATATCTCACCTAGCACCAGCTAGCCTGTGTATGATAGCTATGAGTCAGATTCTGTGTTGGATATGCAGTATTTCCAAGAACATACAGGAGAGTCTTATCCTCTATTCAATAAAGAAAAATATTACGAGGAAATCAGCCATCTCGGGCCTGCAGAAGACTCTGAGTAGCATATTGAAGAGCAAACCTTTCCCATGGGTCATGTTTATGATGATTATGAATCTGACCCTTGGGAGAGCCATGAAGAAGAAAAGGAGTAGCAGGAGGAACAATTTATCTCTTGTCCAGAGCCTGTAAGTGAGAAACCATCGTCTAAGGTCAGTCATCCTGCATTAGTTTCTCATCCACCTATGCCTACTAGAGATTTTCAGCCATGTGTGAGCAGCTGTGTGACAAATCAGGCTACCTGTTGCAAATTTTCTAGAGTTTGTCGCTTGTCCTATGAGCTTGTGGAGGAATACATGCAGTTGTATTTCCTTCTTGTTTTGAGGCCGCCCAACTTTATCCTGAGCTTAGAATTAGGAGGAAATGTGAATAATGTAACCGTTCTGTTGTCACGGTTGCATTATATGTTATCAATCATTGATAGAATAAACAAATTTGTAGCTAGGAAGTTGCTTGAATGGATATGGTGGAAGTTTTCTTTCCCCTAGCACTGTGCAAAAATTAAATTAGTTTAGGACTATACATAAATAAGATCCTTGGAGCATGTGTGTCTATTTTCGTTTTTACTTATCAGCCTGTATTCCTCAGCAGGGCATTTTGAGCTTGAATCCATAGCCCAATGTAGAAGGTGACTAAAACTGCAAAGGAGTTCTTAGAGCCTCGTAGGGAGGAATCTATCCCCCATGGAGCCTAATGTTATCACATATTCTTCCAGGGGGTGTTTTTCCTTTATATTTGGCCCTTGGGTGACAAAATGCGAAAGAAGGGGGCTTAAAAACCCAGAAATGTGTGTCAACCAAAGTCAGGGAACGTTGTGCTAAGGCGTACACATATCAGAGGGGAGCTAGTGCTCTCAAATCTTAAGTTAGGGAGTTGAGGATTCTTTTGTCAAGTGATATGAGAATTTCTGAAGGGTGAAATCCTTGAGCTCCTATGGAGATAAGAACTGGGTCGTGACCTAGGGTCGCATGTGGGTAAAGGTGCAGAGTTCACATGAGCTACGCTAGGGGCTGAAATGTCGATGTTGGCCGCAGAAAGAGGCTGCCACATTTTCCAGGTGCCAGGTCGACTTGGCCTCATTCTGATCATGATGCAGAAGTTAATGAAAGCGGGGGGCATTGGTTGAAACATCGTCTTTCCCCCATGAATAAAAAGTGAGAAAAGTATAACCGTGAGGGAGTTTGTCAGCCCAGACAGTCTGAGATTGTGTGTGTAGAGAAGACTGCATGCAAAGTTTGACCAAGAAGACACAACGTATGTAAGAAAAGATCGAGCATGCCTCTACTGTTGTTTATGAAATTTTTGAGTATATGTAGGGAGTTCTGTTATTTTTGTGGGGGTCGATGGTTGAGTTGAGCTCCTGCATTGTAAATTTTTTATAAAGCACTCTGATTATCTGGTTATGTAATTCGATCTGAGATTTCTTGTTTGATGAAAAATATCTTCCTGTTTCCATGCTTTATTGCGTCTGATACTGAATGTTCATGATTGAATGATTCACATGGATTTTTATGAGTGTGTGGTAATGAATGTTGGATTATAACACGGTTATAGCGTTTTCAGTCTCCTGAACTTTGAATCCAACAGGATCTTGTTTTCTGAGTTTTTCCTATTTAGGTTGCTGGGAGACCTATTGTCCAGAGCAAACCTTTTCATTTTCTCCTCAATTTCTTCCTCCTTCTCACCCTTACTACAACTTACTAACTAAATTTGAATCAAGACCTTATTGCGTGTGCATGCTGGTCCATCTTTCTAAGTTTAAGCAATATTATCCTAAGTTTGTTCCCATTCGACCCCCTTTAAATCATTCATTGTGACATACAAACTGATGGGTATCGAGATTACCTCTACTTCAATCCATAGGTGACTTATGGTTCTAACACATCACATGAGATCGATGGGGAATGTATTTTCTTTAATGTAGTAGATTGCAGGACATATTCGATGCATTTTCTCTTATCTGTATATATCGGACATTTATTGTAATAAGCCTTAGTTGTTGGTATATTTTAATTCAATAGGATAGCACTAAGGTAGTTAGAGAGAAAATCTCTATGATCTCTTTTGTATAAATAAATGTTTTGGTTCCTAGAAGAGGTTGATCAGAGTTGAGATCGCTGATAATTTTTGTTGTAGTTGTTGGAGGTTATCAGAGTATTGTATGCGCCCATGTACATTTTCATTTGAATGAATATAACAGAGAAGCGTGTTCCAAATTTCTAGTGTTTCCATTGCTATGTCTATCTGAATGAATGAATGGTAGGATTTTTGTTTAAGTGCAATTATCTGTTATTTACTCATTCTTATGTTTATGAATGCATTTACATGGTTGAATGTATGAATATGTGAGAGTTTAGATAAGTTTCAATTGTTTCTCTTCACGAGCTTATGTAAGGAGTGCATACTATCCACAAGGAGTGTGTCAACAGAGTCTGTTTCAACTCAAAATCTCAGAAGAGGTAACTTGAACTTTTATTTGCAAGAAGTGCATATTGTCCACAAGGAGTGCGTTAACAAAGTCTTTTGACTTAGATGCTCAAGAGGAGTATTTTTAATCTTTGTTTGAGAAGAAGTGCAGAAGAACTTTCAAGGTGTGTGTAGGTGCAAGCATACTTAAGTTTTATTGTTCAGGTGGAAAAACTAAGTTGAGTCGTGGAAGAAGACTTGTTGCAAGGAGTGCACAATAGTCAAAATTTGACTAAGTGTCGAAAAAGCATTCTGAGGAGTCAGAGGTTTTGAAGAAGAACAATCTCAAAAGAGATAGCGGCGGGAATAACTCAATAGGGAGGAGCCCCTTAAGTTTCCCCAAATTATAATGAGAGATTCATTCGAAGGAAGTGGGATCATTCCAGACCATTAAATCTGGGAGAGTTTCACAGTGGTTAGTCGTGGGTTCCTTCGGAACTTCGTGAATCAAAGGATTTGGAGTGTTGAGGAGTGAAAGTCATTGAATTTTGAAGCTGCGAAGTGGATACGTGGCAGTGGATAAGCAATTTTGGGAGAGAATAAATTTAGAAGAATTTGCGTGGAGAAAACTCCAATCTTCATGAAGTCACAAAGAGCGAAGTAGATCTGGACCATTGATCCAAAAGAACACACGGTGGAGATCCATGTAGTTTAGGAAAAAGGTACTTCGGAGGAAAACAGGTGAGGAAAGCCAAAATGTCTAAATCATGAAGTAGAGAAGTCCATAAGATTCATCGATCTGAGGAAGACACACGTCAACAAATCCCAGACTTCAGGAGGAAGGAGCAAAGGAGAAAGTGGAGTGTTGACCGGAAGTTTTCCGAAGCACCAAAAAGGTAATAAGCTAAAAACTTATCCGTTGATTTCATATAAATGTGGTGTCATCTCCGTCACTTCGAAGAGAGAGAACTTCAGGAGAAATAAAGGGGTGAAGTCCCAAAGGCCTAAGGTACTGAAGTGTCGAAGTCCATCGGAACCGTTCGTTGGAAAGGGACGCATGGTGTTTGATCCATAGTTTGGCATGGAAAGTACTTCAGGAAGAAAAGGCTTTGGAATGTTGGAAACTGCCAAATGTCGAAGCTCCGAAGTAGATCGTAGTCGTTGGATGTTGGAGGAGAATAGATCGTAGATCTGGTTCTGAGTGAGTTCACCAATTCATAGATCGAGGAAAAAGGAATTAGGTGCTTGCAAAAGCTCCAAAGCGTGAAGTTGCGAAGGCTGGCCCACAACCATAGACCATGGTCATATTGAATAAGGAGTCTAGCAGAGGATCTAGCAGTCAAAGTTTGGTGTTTCCAGAGGCACCCGAGAAAGGTTGTGAAGGTAATTTGATCCTACGAGTGACATCAAAGGGACCTGTGTGATCTTGTTTTAGGGTCTATTGGAGGCCCAAAGAGCCAATTTGGCTCAGGCAATTGAAGATCCAAGACCAGGAGGTCAAGTTGCCCCAAGGAGATAAGGGGGTTTTGTGTCAATAGTACACTCATCACTTCACTTCACTTTGGTCCATTACTTTGACCTTTTGGGACATGGCCATAACCCTCTAACCGTGTGGAGTTATGTGGCATTCCAAATACCACCAGAATTGGCATGACATGTACTATCCATATAGAATAGTCTTACCTTAAAATATATTAAAACTTATACCATTATACATCAAACAAACTTTGGTCCATTACTCAAACCTTTGTGCTACCGAAATTCGCTATCGAACTTTCTTCAATGGTTGACATCAATGACAACCAGCCCAATAGGGATGATTTTAAGGATGGAAATTTATTTTTAAATGCAGAAACCTTGCCAAATCTTAGTAATCCTACATATGCCAACTATAAATGTTTGGAGATATTTTTGTAAAAATATTCAAATTTCTAAGGATTCTATATAGTTTGTATAAAATTTTGGCGATTTTTAAGGTAAAATAATTTTATCCTATAGAATTTGGGCAAATCATTTTTAGAATAGCGAATATGTTTTTGGGAAAAACCATGGAAAATTATCCCATGAGTGAAATTTAGCCCCTAAAATTATCAATGCAGCCCAAATAATCAACATGTATTTCCTTACATGACCATGGCTAAGGCCTTGAGGCCCATCTTTGGTGCATGAAAAAACTTAATGTCACTCATATCAAACTTGTAGTTCAAACACCCCCTATTGAGGGCTCATGTCATGGTTTCTAAGTGTTGTTCATGGTGCTTTATATTGAGAAAGTTCAATAAGGGATTTAATCCTTTGTTCCCCTCCTTGACCTTTTCATCAAGACCTAGTTCTAGTGCACATAACTTGTTCATCATACCCATATCCCACTTGAAGGCTTGTATATATCCCCTACAAAATACTCATTTCTTGGTTCAAGTACTTGATCAAGGCTCTTGGGACTAAGAATATTCAACAATATCCTAAGGTGTTTAGTTTTTTATCTTGACCATCGTCAAGGCCCCATGACCCACCTTTGGTGAGAAAAATATCCTAATAGTATCCATATCATGTTGGGTTTTTATATTCTTTGTAGTGAAATTCTAGTTGAGGTGGATCGACTAACGGTCAAAGTCAAGGTCAATCAACTAATGGTCAAGGTCGAGGTGGATCAACCACAGGTCGAGAGTCGAGGTAGATCAAGAACAGGTCAAAGGTAGAGGTTAGTCGACTGGGTAAAGTTGAAGTCGAGGTGGTTTGACATGGTAAAGGCACCGACAAAAAGTCTAAGAGGTCAACCAACAAGAAGTTGACAGGTGGGCATGTGTCGACCGATTGAAGACTGAATGAAGGCCGATTAGTAGTCGACTGATAATCCGACTTGGAGTCAACTCTAACAAAATCTCGAGATTTGAGGGACTTGTAGCCAATGATCTGCATGGATCTGTAACCATTTTTGGGCACCAATTATTTAGGGTTTTGCATGTTGTAAATCCTATAAAGAGGTGTGTTGTAAAAACGTAAAGGCTAATGATAATGAATGAATCATAGGATAGACAATCTTTAGAGAAATATTTAGATGTATTTTTCTAGTCATGCATATGTAAGTCGGATTGGATACATGGTTTTTCTTGTCTTATTCAGATTAAATTAGACAACAAGAGAGCATAATGTCAAGGAATGTTGGTTTTCTTGTTTTGGATTTCCAGGGTAAAATATTTGTGTACTGTGTGATTTCTCTGTCATTTATGTTCTTGATTAAATTATTCTTCTCTTCTGCTATGTTTAGAGTGGAAGTGTATCTCATTTCCTCAAAAGTGGTATTAGATTTGTGTTATGATTTGACGTGTGTATCATATATTGATTTACTAATATTGAATTTGAGAACTAAACCCTATGTACAATAAGAGTTGTAAGTCATAAATTGTGTTAACGATCATGGTAAAGAATGGCGAGCAATTCAAGAATAGAGATACAAAAATTCAATGGCCAGAATTTTGAGCTTTGGAAGCTTAAAATGGAAGATCTTACTGTAGATTGAGAACAATGGACAACAATATATCTAGGTACCCAATCAACAGGAATGTCGACAAAAGAATGGAAGAAACTCGAAAGAAGAGAAAGAAGTATGATTTTCCTTTGTCTTGTAGATTCGGTAATGTTGAATTTCTCAGGTGAAGATTCAACCAAGAAACTGTGGGACAATCTGGGAAGCTTAAACCATTCAAAATATCTGGTAAATAAGTTGTTTCTCAGAAAGAAATTGTATCTTCTGATAATTAGTGATGGAAATTCGGTGACTGGGCATTTAAATGCGCTTAATACCTTTTTAAGCCAGTTATCGTCTATGTATATTAAAATCATTGAGGAGGAAAAGCATATAAGCCTACTATGTTCTTATCTAGACTCTTGGGATAGATTAGTCATGGATATAGGGAGTAATACACCCACACTAGTGATAGAAAATGTTGTTGCTTCTCTATTGTCAGAAGAAATGAGAAGAAAGAACATGGAAGGATCGACCAAAGATGATGTAGTGGTGAGAGGTCGACTGGTTGAAAGAGATAAAGGAAAATTATTTGGTCTAAAGTCTAAGTCAAAGGGTAGATCTAAATCCTCGGTTTAGTCAACAAGAAGATGTTAGAAGTGCAATAAAGATGGGATTACAAAAATGACTATAAGTCAAGGGCAATGGAAGTCAGTACGGGATCCAATGAGAAGCAGTCGACTGAGAGAAAGACGACCCCGGATAAGGTAGGTGATGTGTACCTGACATTGACTAGTACAAAGTCAGATAAAGGTGTTTGGTTGATTGACTTAGGAGAATCCTATCATGTGACACCACATAGAGAATGGTTATGTGAGTATGAACAATATGATGGATGTGATGTGTTCTTGGGGGATGAATCGACAACAAAAATCTTTGAACAAGAAAGAGTTTGACTAATACTAAAAGATGGGAGGAAAATAAAATTTCCAGGTGTGCTACACATTCCATGTTTGGAAAGAAAATTGATATTTGTCTGTGAGATGAGTGTTTTTGGGGTGCACACTTTGTTTTAGAAGGAATCATGCAAGATTAGATGTGATGGTCTTAATGAAAGGAGTTCAGATTGGAACCCTATACAATTTGTTAGGGAATGTTGACTTGACTAGATGAAACAACATGATTGATCTTGAAGTTGACTCTACATAGACTCGAGTTGACTCGACTCGGGCTCATTCGATACAAACCGACTCGACAAGACATGATAAAATCAACCCGAGCATGCTATGGAATGAGAGTATGGGATACATTGGAGAAAAAGGACTTTGAGACATGCACAAAAAATATATGGTCGAAGGTTTTCCTGAATGTGGTTTATAAGTCGACTTTTGTGAACATTTCATATATGGAAAACAAAGTCAGGTGAGGTTTCCATCTAGAACAACAAGAGAAAATGATATTATAGAATTGGTGCATAGTGATGTGTTTGGCCCGATTACAATGCCTTCACTTTGTGGATCCATGTATTATGTCTCCTTCATAGATTATTTTTATAGGAAGACATGGATATATTTCTTGAGGAATAAATCAGAGGTTTTCGGGAAATTTAAAGAGTTTAAATATCTTGTAGAAAACTAGACATACAACAAGATTAAGGTGTTGAGAACTGACAACGGTGGTGAATTCTGTGGAAAATAATTTGATCAGTTCTGCAAGAAGTGTGGAATATCACACAAAACTACCACACCATATACCCCCCAAAAAAATGGAGTTGTCAAGAGAATGAAGAGAATGTTGATGGATAAGGCAAGGAGCATGCTCACTCGTGTTGGGATCACACAAGAATTTTGGGTGGAGGCAGTCAACACTGCAATATATCTGGTGAATATGTCTCCCTCATCGGTGTTAGTTGACACAAATCCAAATGAGGTATGGTCAGCTAAGAAGCCTTCAGTTGTACATCTCAAATTATTTGGATGTGATGTATTTTTTCATGTTCCTAAGGAAAAGAGGAGCAAGATGGATAAGAAGGCAGTGAAATTTATTTTCATTGGATATAAAGAAGGAATGAAATGATATAAGCTATGGGATCCTGCATCAAGGAGAACAATGTATAGTCGAAATGTGGTCTTTATAGAAGTCGAAGGTAAGTCCGAGCCTAAGGAAATTGTTCAGACCAAGAATAATTCCGAGACGGTGTGGTTTAAACTAAGGAATAAAGAATATGGTTCATATGAATCGACTAAATATGAGGAAGAGGTGGAACAATAGACTTTGGTGGTAAGGAGGTCAGAAAGAGTAAGAAAACCATTCGAAATGTATATTCCACCTGATTTCCATTCCGCGTTCATGTTAACTTCCATCCACGATGAGCCCAATTTGGTCGGTGAGGAAGTTAACTCGATAGAGGGTAAACTCTAGAAGGGCGCTATGGTTGAAGAGATGGAATACTTGCAAAAGAATGAGACATGAGATTTATTCAAGTTACCTAGTGTAATAAATATTTTTGATATCAAATGGGTATTAAAAAAGAAGACGAATGCCGCAGGACAAGTCAAGAAGTTAAAAGCTTGACTGGTAGTGAAAGGTTATTCCCAAGTTGAGGGAGTCGACTTCAGTGATAATTTTTCCCATGTTGAAAAATTAAATTTAATTAGAGTACTAATGTATCTGGTTGTAGCATTCGATCTAGAAATAGAAAATATGGATGTGAAGATAATGTTCCTATACAGGGATCTGGAAGAATAAATCTACATGAAACAACCTAAAGGATTTGTAGTAAAGGGAAAGAAAGAGTTGGTGTGCAAACTGAAAAGATCCCTTTATGGTCTAAATAAATCGCCAAGGATTTGGTACCATAATTTCGACACATACATCCTTAGTTTGGGATTTGTGAGAAGCAAATATGATCACTACATATATTCGAAGGAAGAAGGTGGACATTTCATAAATGCAGCTTTGAATTTCGATGACATGTTGTTGATTGGAAATAACATGGAAAGAATAAAGGAGGTGAAGAAGCAGTTATTCTCCAAGTTCGACATGAAGGATCTCGATGCAACTAACTTCATTATGGGAATGGAGATTAAGAGATGTCGAGCCACTAGAAAGCTATGGTTGAATTAGATGAAGTATATTGAAACAGTTGTGAAACATTTCAACATGTAGGATTGCAAACCGGTGAAGGTGCCAATTCCTGTGGGAGCAAGGCTAACTGCTGAACAATGTACAAAGACACTGGAAGAAATATAGGACATGGCACGTGTTCCCTATGCAAGTGTTGTTGGTATTCTAATGTATGTGATGGTCTGCACTCAAATAGACATTGCCCATGTAGTGGGAGTGTTAAGAAGGTACATTTCAACACCTGGAAAGGAGCACTCGACAACTGTTAAGAGAATATTCAAGTATTTGTGTGGCACAAAGGACTATGCTATATGATACCAAGGAAGATCTGGAGGTGACAGTGGTAAATTAAATGTACATGGCTTTGTCGATGTCGACTAGGCTGAAGATTTGGATCAATGGAGGTCAACCAAAAAATATATATTCAATATGTTCGGTGGAGAAATAAGCTGGATGAGTAAGATACATGAGTTTGTATCCTTGTCAACAACATAAAATAAATACATTTTGGCCACTCATGGAAGCAAAGAAGTAGTATGGCTACAAAGGTTGTGTTCAAGAATCAGGTTTGAGAAGAGAGCTATGAAGGTAAGTTGCGATAATCAAAGCACAATATTTCTGGAAAAGAACCCTTCTTATCATTCGAAAACTAAACACATTGATGTACAATACCATTTTGTAAGAGATATTGTGGAAAGTAACAAGGTTCTACTGGAGAAAGTAGAAACGTAGGAAAACATAGCAAACTCATTGACTAAGTCTGTAAGTGTTGTGAAGTTCTCTTGGTGCAGAGAGGAAATGGGAATTGTTGCCCTGGGTCTATGAAAGAAAGTTTAGGAATATGTTGGTTTCAACAAAGAAGATGACAAGTGGGAGAATGTTGGGTTGTTATATTCTTTGTAGTAAAATTCTAGTTGAGGTGGATCAACTAATAGTCAAAGTTGAGGTGGATCAACAACAAGTCAAGATTCGAGGTAGATTGAAATCAAGTCAAAGGTTGAGGTTAGTTGACTGGGTAAAGTCAAAGTCAAGGAAGTTTGACATGGTAAAGGAATCGAAAACAAGTTAAAGAGGTCAACCAACAAGAGGTCGATATGTGGGAATGTGGCGACCGATTGAAGACTGATTGAAGACCGACTGTTAGTCGACTGTTAATTTGACTTGGAGTTGACTGTAATAGAATACCGAGATTTGTGGGATTTGTAGCCAATTATCTGCATGATTTGTAACCATTTTTGGGTTCCAAGTCTTTAGGTTTTTGCATGTTGTAAATCCTATAAAGAGGCGTGTTGTAAGGCTGTAAAGGCTAATGATAATGAATGAATCATAGGATAACCAGTCTTTAGAGAAATATTTATAGTTTGTTGGTCATGAAAATGTAATCCAGATTGGCTATAGGGTTGTTCTTGTCTTATTCAGATTGAATAAGAAAACATGAGAGCAGAACACTCAAGGAATGTTGGTTTTCCCAATTTGGGTTTCTAGGGTAAAATCACTATGTACTGTGTGAGTTCTCTGTCATTTACGTTCTGGATTAAATTCTTCTTCTCTTCTGCTAGGTTTAGTGTGGAAGTTTATCTCATTTCCTGACATATCCAACTCTAATGAAAAATACCCCCTATAAAAACCTCTAGTAGGTTAGAGATACCCTATAGGGGTCCTTTGCAATACCCCTGTTGTAACATTATATAAGTTTTCATAAAAAAATAGAAATTTTATTAATAAGTAGTTCTAATTAGTAATTAGTTAGTTAAATCATACTTTAAACCTTTAAAATTTTACTTATTTTTCTTTATCATTATTTAGTTTTATTTTAAATATTTTAGTTAAATTTATTATAGTTTAGTTTAATGTCGCTTTAAACTATAGGTTTGATTTTATTTATTTTGTATTTAAATCTTTATAAATAATCGAACCACATCTATATTGTTTTAATATATATGTAGTAATAAAGTTTTAATTTATTTTATTATATGTTACCTTGTATTAATAAAATGCTTTTGTTTGTAGGATGATCACGCACAATCGAGATAGATCGATGGCTCATATTGTAT
>JASDQU010099773.1:231576-288314 GCA_032191745.1 Picea mariana | reverse complement strand
ACCACTAGGGACCCCCCTCGAAATGAACAAAAGATTGATACATGGCTTGCTTACATCGGGTCACAAAAAGGTGAAGTGACTAATATCTTTAGAATTTTATATATTTTAATTAGTCATTTCAGGCCAATGAAATTTCACCGCATATTTTAGGGTTAATTTTAAATGGTTAAATGTATATTTATCGTACTTAATTTCTTAATTAACGAGAACTTGAAGCCACCAACAATGTTCGATTTACCAACAAATTTGACTGTCAAGGCCCAAATTTTCTCTGGATTAAGCTTATCCCAGGTAATTTGAAACTCTTCATTTCTTCTAGCTTTCTAATTTAGAAATGGAATTGTCTAACTCTATTAAAATCAAAATTCCTCTTAGAGTTGAGGAGCAAGACCTGACCGATAAAGATATAGATATTTTTTACCTTGTGTTATTCTTTAATCTATTTGAGTTACACCAGTTGGCCATGCAACATTTTAGATATCTTGTCAACTTTTATCATGCATGGGAGTCTGATCTAGCCAAATTTAACATTCCACAGAAATACAACTTTCTTGAATTTGTAACTTGGTGTACGTCAAATTATATTTTGTCTCAAAGGTCTTTCGTTTCTAAAAATGGATCAATACTTTTTGTGGTAAATTCTCAATCTATTTCCAAAATGTTAAATCCACCTCAAAACCCCGAAAGAGAAACATTAATTTAAACAATATTATCTCAACATTTCAAAGGATTGAATTCTTAGGATATAATTGCTCTATTATAGTCTTACTTCTGTCAAAACCTTGATGTTCTCTCAGAAATGGTCACTCTTAAAATCAATTTGTTTCCTAAAACATATAGGAAAATCATTACAATGATGAATGTAATTCTATGTAATGATGATGACCAAACTATTTATGAGTACATCGTTGGGTTTATGACCTCTATTTTCCCACCTACAGTAAAACCCTTGGTTAAATTCAACTATGACCAAGTATTTGGTTGACAATCTACATCTTTAGCTGTTAGAATTTGAATTCAGTAGATATTTTAGGTACCAATCATATTTAGTAAATTTATTTCTATACTCTCAAGTGTTGATGTTAGTGGTAGCATTAGACAGGTACTTTTTCATTGACTTGTGCCTAGCATGTGGAAGTCGTCAAAATCCTAGCTTGAGTTTACTTTAGTTAAAAGGAATTAATTAAATTAAAAGTGTTTTTATTAGTGAATTGAGTTATTGAAGGATCATGCTTAGCATGCAACATGTAATATAAATCTCAAGTGAGTGTGAGAAGTAATCTCAGTCATAGATCACTTTTGAGATTAGAAATAGATTGTAACTCATGATTATAAAAGCAAGACTAGGGTGAAGGAGGAAGACACTTGTGTGAGATTCACTTGTGAGAGACTTGTGTTGGAGTCGACATAGTCGAGACTTTGAGAGGAAGCCACTTTGGTGAGATACCAAGTTTGAGGATAACAAAGAAGGACTTTTTCTGGTGTGAGGAGTGTAGAAGTAGAGAAGGACTTTTTCTTACATGAGAGTGAGGAGATTTCACTGGTTGGGTGAAGAGATTTCATCCAAGTGTTGATGTAGAGAGGATTGGATAACAAAGGACCATGATTCAAGTTCTTGGATAGGTGGAGAAGGAATTCGATATAGATATCATACAGGTCTAGGAGAAGACATAGAAAAGGCATTCACAGGTGGCTTTCATAGGATATAAGCTAGAGGAAAGCATAGTGTCATACGTAAGTGTTTGTACGGGTTTTCTGTACATGTATGTGATTCACAATGGAGACAGTCACATATTTATGCAGGTTAGTTGAAGGTGAATCACATATACCTCGAAAACCATGTTGTTAAGGGGTTGTGCAATAAAGTAGACTTGGTTAGGTTTGTTTGTAGTTGTATTTCTCTTAGTGGTCCATTTTCCTTGTTACGGGGGCCCTGATTTGACCTTAACAAAAGCATCTTGGAAATGGTTTTTCGTTCAAGATTTTTCTAGGGGAAGTTTACCAAAAAATATTGGTGTCATGTGTGTGAGATTTTGGTTTCCTAGTTTATTCTTTCGCTGCATGTTTAATTGATTACTCAGTTGTTCTTTTAGTAGATAAAGTGATTTTGTTTTGAGCTGACTATTGGGTGTTCAGTAGAGGATGAATATCAACATGGTATTACAGAATACAAAGGGTTGATTCTAGGAATATTTTCAACATGGTATCAAATCCTAGTCTCTGAAAGGAGGAAACCAAGAGCACAGATATCAACAATTGCAAGAAGATCTTGATAGATCTATAACCAAGAGGCAGAAATCAAAGGAAAAATTTCAGGAAAAAATTGTACTGAGGCAGAAAAGGGGTTTTTGTAGGTGTATGGAGGTATATGCGGATCACAGTGGTAATAGTCACGTACATACATGATTTTCAGTGGGTTGGATCACGTATATACGAGGGTTTTAGTTTTAATAGTCGTGTATAGGGTCGTACATGATAGTACATGGGTAGTTTTAGTAGAGGGTTATCAGATCAGATCTTGGAGCCAAGGATTTGAAGGAGAGAGGGATTCATCCTTTGAGACACAATGGTGAACACATTGAAGATTGAGGATAGGTTGGAAGGGGAAACCAACTTTCGGGCATGGAAGGAAAGGCTTCTTCTTCTATTGGAGGAGAATGACCTCAAAGAGTATGTTGAGTGTGTGGTTGCAAGTCCTACTGATCTGCAAGAATTGGTATCTCATAAGAGGAAGGAAGTGAAGGCCAAGAGGGTATTTCTAGAATCCGTAAAGGGTCATTTAAAACCTCACATTGCTGAGAAGAAATATTCCAAGAAAATGTATGATGTTTTGATGAGTTTATACCAAAACAAGAATACATGAAGGATGTTGCATTTGAAGTACCAACTTCAAATTGTCAATATTTCTAGTGAGGACATGGTTTTGAACTATATTATGAAGATTACATAGATCTAATATCATCTTTCTGCCATTGGTGAGACAATACAGGATGCTGAGTTGGTGAATGTAGCATTGAGAGGTCTTCCTAGAGCTTGGGAGCCTTTTGTGCAAGGGATCTATACATGAGAGATGATGTCATGGTTTGATATACTTATATGGAATGATTGTATCTAGGAGGAGACTCATTTAGATTCTAGGGATGGTTTGAAGAGTAGAAATGATGATAATATTTCTCTTTCCAACAAAGAAAGGAAGGGAAACTTTAGGAAGATTTCCATTGGATATTCTACTGCTCAATATGGAAAGAAGTAGAAGGACAAAACAAAATTCAAGTTCTTTGCATGTCACAATTTTATACATTATGTAGGCCAATGTATGAATAGGAAGAATAGGGGAACGAAACGCAACCAGAGGTAGTTGCGACGAAAAATACTCAAGTGGATGATTTTTGTAAGATGTTTGAATGGAAAAAGTTCTTACTTGTTTCCTAGAATTCCTTAGGCACCGTATCAATTGGTGCATGGTTGATAGATAATGGAGCCACATTTCATATGACAGGAGCACAAGAGGTGTTTGATAGCTTCTCAGAGTCTAACTCAGAGATGCATGTGGAACTTGGTATAAGGACCAAGCACGTAGTGAAGAGATATAGAATAGTATCATTCTAGTTGGAGTCAAGAGGCACATTGAGAGCGAAAAATGTGTTATGGGTTCTAGAACTCAAGAGTGTGATATCGGTATCAATAATTGAGAAGAAGGGATTTGACATAACATTCCAGAATGGAAAGGAATTGATCAAGCCTAGAGGATATAGCTTAGACAAAGAAACTATATTTGGATTTAGAGAGAGCAACGTGTATAGGATAAAGGGATAGCCTATGCGTGCAATGGAAAGAAGCATGTGGCAGAGAACAAGGAGTAGACAACTCTGAAGGTTGATTAGTTCAAAGGGAGTCAACCTTCAGGTTCAAGTGGGAAGGAACATCCTTCCAATTCTATCTACAAGGAGTCATGGTATGAGATGTCCATGTAGGATGCTCAAGATAAGGAAGCTTCTAGGAGTAGGTTCATAGGCGATGAGTCTTCAAAGACAAGTTAGATCATGATGGAAAGGATAAATTCTATGTCAGAGGGAGCATCCAACCAGGTGGATTGGAGAGTAGGCATATTAGTGGATCTGGTAATGAATATAGAGCCAAATCCAGGGTGGAGAAGTACCTTCCTAGCTAAGAGGGAGTGTTGATGTTAGTGGCAGCATTAGACATATACTTACACATTGACTTGTGTATAGCATGTGGAATTCATCGAAATACCAACTTTATTTAAAAGGAATCGATTAAAGTAAAAGTGTTTTTATTAGTGAATTGAGTTATTTAAGGAACATGATTAACATGTGGCATGTAATATAAATATCAAGTGAGTGTGAGAAGTAATCTCAAGCATAGATCTCTTTGGAGATTAGAAATACAGTGTAGATCATGATTATAAAAACAAGGCTAAGTTGAAGGAGGAAGACACTTGTGAGAGACTTGTGTTGAAGGAGTCGACATAGTAGGGAATTTGAGAGGAAGTCACTTTGGTGAGAGACCAAGGTTGAGGATAGAAAATAAGGATTTTTTCTAGTGTGAGGAGTGTAGAAGCAGGGAAGGACTTTTTCTTACATGAGAGTGAGGAGATCTCACTGGTCAAGTGAAGAGATTTCATCCAAGTGTTGATGCTAAGAGGGTTGGATCACAAAGGACCATGATTCAAGATATTGGATAGATGGAGAAGGAATTCCATATAGAGTTCATACAGGTCAAGGAGAAGAGAGGGTAGAGGAAATCTTGGGTTTTAGAGGATAGAATCTAGAGGCAAGTGTAGAATTGTAAAAAAGTGTTTGTATGGGTTTTTCATACATGTACATGATTCACAGTGGATACAATCACATATGTACACAGATGAGATGAAGGGGAATCATGCATACCTAGAAAAACATGTTGTTTAAGGGTTCTACAATAGAGCAGACTTGGTCAGGTTTGTCTATAGTTGTATTTCTCTTAGTGGGTCATTTTCCCTATTATGGGTGCCATGATTTGACCTTAGTAAAAGCATATTGGAACTAGTTTTCACTATGGATTTTTTCCAAGGGTAGTTTACCAAAAACTATTGGTGTCATGTGTGTGAGATTTTAGTTTCCTAGTTTATCCTTATGTTGCATGTATAGTTGATTACTATGCTTTTAGTAGATAAAGTGGTTTTATTTTGAGCTAATTGTTGGGTGTTAAGTAGTGGATGAATATCAAAATGATATTAGAGCATACCAAGGGTTGATTCTAGGAATATTTTCAGCATCAAGATTTTAGGTTTCAAGAATTGAAATGAAGAATCAAGATGACATGTGTAATCCTTCAGTTATCAATTGAATCCCTTTAGTTAGGAAGAAAGTCCAGAATGTAGGGTTTTCAGAATTTATCAATAATTTTATGTATTTGGATTATGAAATTATTCATGACCAAACTCCTCCTAGGATTTTTCCAGAGTGTAAAATATTACTGCAGTTGAGTCCTAATAAAATGGTGGGAGACTCGTATCTATTTGAAAATCACATAGAGATTAGGATTCATGGTGTTGAATTACAAGATTTTGTTTTACCTGAATTCCTAACACCTAGAATCATTTCTTTAGAATTCATAAGGAAAATATTGAATTCTAACTACATTCATTTTGTATCAAAAAAGAAAAAGGTAAACTTTAAGTTGAAAAAGGAAGTGGGGCCTTTTATTGTGAAAAATAGAGTATCTTTTCAAGATGTAGAGAAAATCCTTTAGGAGAACATGATTCATTGGTTACTGAAGCAGACAGGGTTATAGAAAAGGTGTTTCAAGAATTAGGAAATAGACCACAAGTGGCGACCCAAATTATCATATTTCTTAATTCTATGTCTAAGGAGGAATTGAGGAAAAGGGGAGTTGAAGATAGAACTTCAATGGTAATGTAAATAGAGAAAATATTTACCAAAATAATTTTAATTCAACAAGCCCAGAGTAAATGTATTGTGGTAAAAAGGAACCTTGAACTTTTCTCCAAAAAGTTTGATAAATTATCACATATGGGTTTGCCTACTTTCTCGAGCAAGAAAGGGGGTATTTTGACTTTTGAAAATTTCAGATTGGATTTATTCAAAGACAAATAAAGTGATGAAAAGTTTGATGAAATGACTTGGTTTATAAGAGGACAAGCAATAGTGGACAAATTAATAGATGATTTTTATTTTCTATGGGAAATCAAACAGCTATTTTTTACCCCAAGATATGACAAATACATTGTGTTGGACATTTCACATAGAAGAACATAATCATATCAATATCCCTCAAAGGAGGATTGGAAACTTATAATTTAGTTGATACAAGAATGATTCATCAAGGAAACAATAGTAAAGTCAAGAGATGTTTTTGGAAAAACCCAAAGTCAAATGTATTCAATATTATTTTTGTAAAGTCAGACCTATTGTTGTTATTTTGAAGGATGAAAATAACTGTTAATAACCACTTTTGGTTATACTCATATTTGTATAAAATAAGAGAAATGTTATGTAAAAAGAGTTTGATTTTTCCTCGGAAAGAAGACGGATATTTTTAATAAAGGTCCATTTTCATAGATCTTGAGTTATTCCAGATTTCATTCTTTAGTTCATGTTTTTCTATGTTGTCATGTAATTCTTGAACTTCATAATTTTTCTCTCTAAACATGTATTTGATGCTATAAGTGTAACAACTTAGTCACTAGTGCTACAACTGTATAAGGAATTATAAAATTCATAGATTTCAACAATTATACTATAAGTATTAATTGGACCTATGTATTTTTCATTATAACTTATGAAGAGTAATGCATTATTCATTTTTTGTTCATCTTAATGATTCTTATCTCACGTATGTTTCATTATAATTTATGTTATTGAAAGTAAAATAATATTTGTCGGTTACTTGGGTTGACCCAAGTTCTGATCTCAATAGGTTTCCAACAAAACCCTCAAAATTATGACCCTCCTGGTAAACTAGAAGGAAACATTGCGAACATAGTGCACAACGTAGTCTCACCCAAGATAGCTTTATGGAGAACTGCAATACTCATGTGTTTGCAGTCTAGGAAAGAATGGGGATTGTGTTTTGATTCTTTTCCTTATGCATTAACATCATTATTCATTCATCTACTTCTAGGATTCATTCTTCATTAAACTATGCATGCATGTTATTCTAATCAGATTTAACCATTATTCTTTAACCGATACCTAACATAACATTCAAAAATCATTCAGACACATTAACACGATGGATTTAATGTGGTTCACCCACTCTTGGGGCTACGTCCACAAAGATTTGTCTCTTCTTCTCTTTTATTCATTCTCCTACAAAATCGGCGTTGGGCACATTAGATATTTAGGATTACAATCAAAATGAGGGTAAGTACCCTCTTGAAGGCTGACTATATCACACCATGCTCCACATCCTATGACCTAACCCTAAAAACCTGAACTCCTAGGTCTTTATTTATACTACTCTATTGTCTTATAGTGGTTACAATTTTATTAAAAATCCTAACCCTAACATGGTTAGGTCTGTCTACATGTGCGCCACACTGCTTTGCCTCCTACATGTTGCTTTTCCTTATTTTTATGCATGCTTCTTTTCTGCCTCCTAAGGCACGCACTCCAAAAGTAGATCTTCTCTTCCCAAAATAGATCTTTCTCCAAAAATAGATCCTTCTCCCAAAATAGACCTATGCCAATAGGCCCCCAACACTGACATGTGTCTTGTCCCAATCCACTCAGGTGGTGTGTGCTCTTTGTATCGCCTTCTCCAACTTGTGGAACTTTTCTTCTAGTTCCTTCCCTTTTTCTTTCACTTGCGCAGCTTTATTTGCTAGTGCCCCAACCATCTCCGTTGTTATATGTTCTTGCAACAATGTTGCACTCTTTGTATGTTCTTGGCCATCCTTGTCTTTTCTTCCTCTACTTCCAAAATTATGTAAGTTTCTTTCTCTTGGAGGGGCTCCAACTGGGCCAACCTTGCTTTTTTATTTATCTACACAGTTTTTAAGTCTTCCTGCAGGGTCTTCATATCCTACATGCAATTCAAGAATTATGTGATACTCATGGCTTTATGTCATTGCTTCAACTCATGCATTGCAACACTGATTTTATCCTCTTGCTGGTCCAACTGTTAGAACTTTTCATCCTCCTCCAAATTAGTCCATATTTGCACAGTTCTGTCAAATAGTTCTACGACTTCCTTGGCTTCCCTTGCCATCTCATATTTCTAGAAGGATGCTTGCTATTATCTTTTCTCTCAGACTTTAGGAGGAGTCATATGATTAAGTTTTCCTTTAAACTCCTCTCTCTCTTACATATATCCCTCAATATTATGCATAATGATCTTTATCTTTTCATTTGCGCTCCTATCTGGTGCTTGTGCACTGTCTGGAATGCACTTATATACTGTTGTTAGTCCATGCTATAGCTTTTCAGCACGTTATTTTTCCTCCTCCTTCTCAAAATTCAAATTTTCATAGGTAATCTGTGACATCTCTGCGACCCCCCTACCAACTTCATAGTTGGTGGCATATGCGCGAGCTTTGGATTGCAATTCCTGCATTACACTGGCCTAGAGTTCGTATAGTGCTTTCATGGGTATCTGTGCTATGACCAAATCAAATTGGGATATGTCCCCCATGGGTTTTTGTGTGGTCTCCTAATAAACTCTGAGCATCTATTGTGTGATCGTGAATGTGTCACTACCCTACACCAATGTCGCCATTGTTTCCCATCGTTCCTTCTACGCAGGGGGTTATTGTGTCTTTTTTGGTTGTTATGTTGTAGCCTTTTATGTTGTAAAAGTTTGCATTCTTAGCGGAGTATCATGGTCGTCCACTAGATTCTCCATGATCTCCTCCCTCTGTGGCTCAGTTATGCGGACCACATCTTCCCCCCTGTCCTATAATTTATCTCCCACTAGTTCGATGTCGTCGTCTGTCAGGGTGATGACTGGGGGCTTCTTTGTGTATTTCATTTTATTGCACGTTTCCACCTCCTGTGCTATAGTTATTTTTTTCTGTGAGGGTTGTACCCCATTGTGCCCCCTCTTCTAAGTCCTGATATGTTTCTCCATTCCATGCATCCCTCCAAACTTCTTCCCTAGGCACAATTTTCGTCCTCCTTGGCCTCTTCAACACTGTGCTGCTTCCATACGCTTGAGTGTGTGCCGCAGACAAATCCAACAATAAAGGAGCTAAAATGGGATCTGAAGAATCTGATATTTCAATTGAACCAGAATAAGGGAAAAGAGAAGAGAGAAGTTGTTTTATGTACGTTATCAAGGATAGAAGGAAATCATAAGAATGAATGTCCAACTTTTGCATAGTACTTGGAAGCAGGGGTTCAAAACCCCTTGCCAACAGGAGGACCATGGTGCAATGTTTGTAAGACACATGGGAATGATCCATATCATTGTCCAATTACACAAAAGTATAAGACGATCCCAAAAAGTTTGTATTGCAATTTTTTCAAATCAGTGGGTCGTGATGATAAGTACTGTAGAAAACTGGAACTAATGAGAGAAAGAACTTCAGACACTTACATGGTACAAGTAGAGATTATGACAACGAAAGTTGCACCATAGTTCAACAATGTTCCATCACTATTCAACCTCGCGCAGCCACAGTACAATAATGCACAACCACAGTATAATCCCACGCAGTATAACCATGTTCCTGAATACAATGCATCATGAGGAGATAGTGGTGGATTCAGAGGTGGAGGTCGAGGCAGAGGAGGATTTGGATGAGGCAGAGTGCCACTAGTCTACCACAATTTTCAACAAACAAGACATTATGTAAGGGATTTTCCACTTCCACCTGCGGCATGCATGTATTGTTGCACAATATACCATGACACAGAAGATTGCCCAACACTTTTGGGAAAAATACAGGAAAAAAGGAACCAAAACAATCAAAATGTCCAGTGGATTTATATAGAAGCCAGGGATGATGGGAAAAACCTCAATATAGCTACTCGAGGAGGAGCCAAGATAGGAGCTAATGTAGCAAAACATGATCTAGCTCAACACCAGTGGGTAAAAAACAACACTAAGCCAGATAAGCATTTTGAAGTGTGGAAAGAAAATGAAACATTTAGGGAGGCCAGACAGGATATTCTCAAAGAGAACATTGCATCTACATCAATTGTGCAACAAAATCAACATCCACCAATGTACAAGATGCCATCTTCAATGGATCACACCACCAAAGGACAACCTTTAGACCAAGTAAGTACCATACAAACTTTTCTGCAATCCTGTGTTAAGTTATTGAATGATCCATCATCCGTTAAGGTATTACATAATTTGCTAGAAAGATGCAACACAAAAGTAGAAGGGAAGTTAGAGAAAAAAACAGCCAATCATCTCCATACAAGAAGAAGAACAAGTAGAGAATTCAGGCTAAATGCCAACATTGGGGATTTCAATATGGGAGATATCATACTTGATTTAGGCTCTAAAGTAAACGTATTAAATAATACATGGAAGTGTATGGGGGAACCCACATTAGGATATTCACTTGTCTAGTTGAAACTAGCAAATCAGCATAGAGTTTTACCAACTGGACGACTCAAAGGTGTGACAATAGACTTGGATGAAGTGTGCACTATGGAATATTTCGAAGTGATAGAGATAGTAGATGGCACAACACCCTACCCAAAATTACTTGGATTGGATTGGGAATTTGATAACCGGGTTTTAATCAACCTGAAGACAAGGAAAATGACTTTTGAATCAAGCGAATATAGAGTTATTGCACCATTGGTTCCTTCAGAAGGAGAAAGGTTTGTAGAGGCAACCTGTTTGGATTTGGAATAAATAAATTAGTTATACAAAACCACTACATGAGAAGAAGATTATGGCAACCCAACTTTAGATGGGGTACTCAGCTAGAGAAGCATTACATTTTGTGCTTTAGACTCAGACATAGGTCTAGAGAACTATAAGTATAGACTACATGAATTCTCAACAAGGAGGTACATAAGAATAGACTACGCAGTGAGGTGAGTTGGTACAAAGATAAGGGAAGCTCCCAATTTTCATGGGTTGAATGACTTAGAGGAATTCTTGACAAACTATGAGGAGGAAGTTTTGGAGAATCATAGGTTGTTATCCCAAGATATTGCACTCAAGGAAACACCTATGAGATTGTGAGTTTTGCATAAGGAAACAATTCAGGACTTGTATCAGTGTAAATGGATAATGCACATTAGATTTGGCGTAGAACAGGGGAGAAATATAGTGCAGAAGTATGATGGGTGAGGAAGGCCAACCGAGCACCTAGAGAAATGAAGAACATAATGGAGGTTGACACCACCAGAAGAATGGCCTCACTATTTTATCCATACATTAGAAGGGATCCCAAGGAACTAGTACATAGACCATGAAATGTGTAGAGGTACTACAAAATGCACAATATTACAACAAAAATTTTTGGTAACTTTCTCATTTGAGCATGAGAACCCCCATATTGATTCATTTTTGAAGTTGATACAAGGAGTGATATTTGTTTATGAACCAGAGGTCAAAACTATAACAAAATATCAACAACAGAACAGACATATAGTCAAATATTTACTCTCATGTTATCATGTTGAAGAGGATGCACCAGATGAATATGATCCATGCAAAATTTAGATAGCATAGATTGAAGGGGAGAGAGAGAGGTGGAAGGTCCATCTCTGCATTCAGAGGCATTTGTTGCACCAATCAAGGTCAATAAAGTCAACATTGGGACAGAATAAAACTCGAAAATGGAAAGCATTGGAGACTACTGGGATGAGTAGACACTAGAAAGGATAACAGAGTTACTGCGCAAATACAATGATCTATTTCCAACAACCTTTAAAGATGTGAAAGGAATAGAAGGTGAGATGAGAATACCCCTAAAACCAGATACCATATCTTTCAGACAAAGACCTTATAGGTTGAATCTAGTGTATAAGAAGAAAGTGAAAGCATAAATTGACCGAATGTTGGAATCTAGTATCATAGAACCAGTGGAGGAATCCGAATGGATTCGTCCCATGGTAGTCTAGGAAAATAATCAAGGAGGGATAAGAATTTGTGTAGATTTGAGAAAATTAAATGATGCTTTCTTACATGATTCTTTCCCTACCCCTTTTACAGATGAGGTCTTGGAGAATGTGGGAGTCTAGGAAACAGATCAAAATAGCTCCAGAGGAAAAGCATAAGACCACATTTTCTATAGAATAGGGATCATATAAGTATACAGTTATACCCTTTGGGTTGAAGAATGCACCAATTGTCTTGTCAAGGGTGGTCATAGCTTCTTTGAAGGAGTTCATACATCATTTTTTAGAATTATATCTAGATGAATGGACTATGTTTATTATTTTGAAAGATCATGTAGAAGTTTTAAGACTAATGTTGGAAAGATGTAGGCAATGCCAGATCTCACTAAACATCAATAAATGCATTTTTGGCACACCTTTTGGGATACTGTTGGGACATATAGTGTGAAAACAGGGTTTACTAGTTGAAGCTGCTAAGATTGATGTAATTGTGAATTTACCACCACCTAAGTCAGTGCACCAGTTAAGAGCCACACTAGGACATATAGGGTACTACAAAAAGTTTATCAAGGGTTATGCACAAATTATTGCACCGATGGAAAAGTTGTTGAAGAAGGAAACCAAATTTTAGTGGAATGAGGATTGTCAACAAGGATTGGATACTTTAAAGGAGAAGATGGTGAAAACACCTATATTAGTGTTTCCATATTGGGAAAATACATTTCATGTGCATGTAGATGCATAAAAAATAACACTTGGAGAAATTCTAGCACAACCAAGAGAAAGTGACTTAGATCATCCTATATCCTTTGCAAGTAGGAAGTTATCATAATTTGAGAAGAATTACAACACCACATAAAGGGAAGGCTTAACCATGGTATATGCACTTCATAAATTTAGACATTACTTATTGGAAAATCATTTTAAAATGTTCACAGATCGTTCTTCCCTCGGATATCTATTCAACAAGCTAGTGTTGGGGGGAGGATCTGTAGATGGTTGTCAATACCAGTAAGGTTGCAGAGCACACTCAGGTGTATGAAAGTAGCACAGTGCCGAAGAGGCCAAGGAGGACATAAACAATGCCAAGGAAAGAAGTCTAGGGGGGTGCCAAGAATGGAGAAAAATCTCAAGCTGGAAAAGAGGAGGAACAGACGATGAAGGGTGGGGCACAACCCTCACAGGAAAAATAACTACAATGCAGTAGGTGGAAACACGCAAGAAAATGAAATACACAAAGAATCCTCTAGCCATCACCTTGACAGAGGATGATGATGAGATTGTGGTATATAAAGTCCAGGACAGGGGGGAATATGTGGTCTGCACAACTGAGGCGTAGATGGAAGAGATCATGGAAAATTTGGTAGAATTCCATGAGACTTTACAATTACTACAGATTTCTCCAGTGCAGCAGGCTATAGCACAACAACTAAAAAAGACATAGCAACCTCCTGTGAAGAAGGCACAAGAGGAGACAATGGAGATAATGGTGCAGGGCAACAACACTTTCATGGTCACCCAACATATGTTGCGAGTTGATGAGGAGACAACACGAAAACCAGTTGGGGATATCGACTGAATTGAGTTTGTAATGGTGCAAATACCTACAAAGGCATTGTATGGATTACAAGCAAGCATTATACAGGAAGTTCAATCCAAATACCACACAGATTCCACCGACTTAGAAGTTGGTAGGGAGGTGACATATATGCTACAAATCAAGTGTGATCAACTGACTCTGGAGAAGGAGGAGGAGAAGAAATGAGAAGATAAATTGGAGAAGGGACTAACAACATTCTATAATAGCATCCCAGACTATGCGTAGAAGCCAGAACACACACCTGAAGGGAATTTTTAGAAGATTACGTAGGTCATGAAGAAGTGTAAACAAGAGATCATAGATCTCATGGAGAAACTAAATCCTACAACTCCTCCTGAGGTCTTAGCTGAGAGAGAGTAGAAGACAACCTTTTAGACAGAGGAAATGGCAAGGGAATCCAAGGAAGTCACAAAATGTTTTGACAGGACTGCCCACATATGGAATACATTGGAGGAAGATGACAAGGTCCAATAGTGGGACCTACAAGATAGGAAAAATATTTATTCAATGTAGGATTTGAAGTAGCGATAGAAGGCCATGAGTATCATAGAATGCCTAAAAGGAACATAGGAGATGAAGACCTTGCATACATAATTAAATACTGCACATATAAACAAGCAGACACGACAGGCCCAGTTGGAACCCCTCCAGGAACAAGCAACGCAGATAATTATAAAATTGGAGGAAGAAAATACAAGGATGGCACAGGTACATACTGAGAGCACAACATTTTTGCATGAACACATCACATCGTATATGATTGAGGCATTAAAAACTAAAGTTGTGCAGGTGAAATAAAAAGGGGAGGAACTAGCAGGAAAGTTCCATAGTTGAGATAAGGTTGTGCAGGGAGAAAAAACCACTTGAATGGCTCAATACGAGCCACATGTTAGTGTTGGGGGCCTCTTGGTGCAGGTCTATTTTGGGAGAATGACCTATTTTTGGAGAAAGATCTATTTTGGGAAGAGAAGATCTA
Source organism: Picea mariana (assembly GCA_032191745.1). NCBI lineage: Eukaryota > Viridiplantae > Streptophyta > Pinopsida > Pinales > Pinaceae > Picea > Picea mariana. The sequence goes on along the minus strand of JASDQU010099773.1, from coordinate 273,685 downwards.
TTTTTGGAGTGCGTGCAATGGGTGGAAAAAGCTTAGCATGCAAAATCAACATGCAGGAGGAAAAGCAGTGTGGCGTGCATGAAGACATACCTAACCATGCTAGGGTTATGTTTTTTGATAAAATTGTAATGACTATAAATCAGTAGAGTAGTATAAATAAATACCTAGGAGGTGTAGGTTGGGGGTTCGTGAGTTGTTATTGTTGTTGAGTCAAATAAGCTATTTTTTTAGGGTTAGGTCACAAGATGTGGATCCTGTTCTGATCTAGTCAGCCTCCCAGAGGGTACTTACCCTCATTTTGATTGTAATCCTGAAGATGTAATGCACGTAATGTCGACTTTGCAGCAGGATGAATAAAAGAGAAGAAGAGCCAAATATTTGTGGATGTAGCGCCAAGAGAGGGTGAACCACATGAAATCCATTTTTTTAATGTGTTTGAATGATTGTTGAATGTTATGTTATGCATCAGTTAAAGAATAATGGTTAAATCATATTATAATAGCATGCATGCATATTTTAAGGATGAATGAATCCTATAAGTAGATGAATGAATAATGATGTTAATGCATAAGGAAAAGAATCAAAACATAGTCCCCACTCTTTCCTAGACTGCAAACACTTGATTATTGCAATCCTCCATAAATATATCTTGGGTGAGACTGTGTTGCGCACTCTCTGCACAACGTTTCCTTCTGGTTTACCAGGAGTGTCGATAGTATTGAGGGTTTTTTTGGAAACCTATCGAGATTAGAATCTGGGTCAACCCGAGTAACAAACAATATTTATTCATGAAGGATATATTGTTATATTTTTAATGTTGTTTCTTTAAATCATTTTTTCTTTCACTAAAGATTAAGAGTTTTCTGAAACGTTGAAATCATTCCTCTCAAGTTTTGATATTTAATTATTAAAAATAAATAATAAAAGTCTAAGGTAAAACTGTAAAATACTTTATTTTAGGATAGAAAATTAGAATTAAAAGTAATCAAGTGTAAAATGGATGACATGGCATAGTTTCCTAGCCATAAACATCTCAAGGGTTAGAACATTATTTTGGTGCCATTATTGGGGACCAAATTAAGAAAAAAAATATTTTCCTTGGGTAGAACGATAAAAAAAACTACTCCTTGTTGGTGAACAAGAGGAAAGTAGGCTAAAATATTTCACTCAGTGACTTCACTATTTTAATCCTGGCATATGGAAGGAAAAACACTAGAGAAAACCCAGATCCCAAAAAATTTACACCATTGTTTGATCCAGAAAAATTATTATCTCAGAAAAAACCTGATCAAAGAAAAACTTCTCCATATTTAGGAAAACCATATACTTCAAATAATCCAAAGTTAAAGAAAAAATCCCAATGATTACTATTAAATAATGTTATACATTTATTTGCCACTCGAGGACCTGATGGGAATCATCTAAAGGTTAGCAGTATGAAACCTTGAATTATACCACTTTTCCCTTGAGATTGCAATACCTTTTTGCTTGGTCCATGGTTGTCCCTTTACATCATGTAACCAATATTGTAAGTTAATCCTTTTCATATTTCAAAGGGAGATTAGTTTCTCCTTGTAATAATGAAAGGCATGACTGGTTTTTATAGGGATTACCATACCCAGTCACACCCTATATTCCTGTAGGAAGTGACCAATTTCCCTTTGAAATACAACAAGGAGTGACCAACAATATTGGTCATGGGATGTAAAGGGACAAATAGCGACTATGAAAAAAGGTACTTCAATCTCAAGGGAAAAGTGGTATAATTCATTGTTTCAGACTGCTAACCTCTATATGATTCACATCAGGTGATCATTTGGCAAATCATTTTATAACAAAGAATCATCCCCTATTCTTGATAATAATGAGAAAAGTTTTGTTAGTACAAAAATTTCTACACACTTTTCTGCTAAAAATTCCCCAAAGGTTTCCCCATGAATTATCCTAAACTTTCTCCCATGATTTCTCCAAAACCTTCCATTTTATTTCCTCTTAAATATTCCCCTGTAGTTTCCCAAACAATTCTCCCAAATGACTCTGAAAAAAAATAATCTCTTAAAACTTTTTTCAATCCTCTTACTCCTGAAAATTCAATGTTATTACTTGAAAATTTAATGGTTGGTAATATCCCTCAAAAACAACAACAAACCCCACAACAACCACCTAAAAAAAAACAACCTCCACCAAGGGTCTTCTATAAAGCAACTGGAAGATATGCTCCTCTAAATATTCCTATAAACCTGAACAATTTTCCAAATAATTATCTTAATTTCTACCTAAGTTTAAGGGGGGAGATCAAATAACAAGCTTAGAGTATTTATCTTCCTTTGATCATTTTATTGATAATATTCAATTTGAACATGAAGATGTTTATATGATAATTTTCATTCAAACTTTTGAAGGGGAGGTGAGAACATGGTTTAAGGGGTTTCCTCCTAATTACATTTTCTCATGGGATGCATTAGAATCCATTTTACTTGGGAAATGGGGAGAGAAAAATGATCATTTATACTATTTTACTGAGTTTGGGAGCTTAAGAAAGAAAAATAGTGAATCTGTTTCAGATTTCATTAAGAGGTTTAACAAAATTTATCATTAAATCCCTACAGATGTTAAACCATCTCAACCAACTGCAAAAGTTACTTTTGTTGGTTCCTTTGATCCCGACTTTGATTTATTACTTAGGGAAAGAAGAGTTGTCACCTTAACTGATATGCGATATGATGTTATTGATATTGAATCAAATATGATTACTTCAAGAAATACTAGCATTAAAATTGATTCAGAAGATTGAGAGAAGAGAAAACAAACAGAATAAGTTGGTCCATCGGGATCAAATAAAGCTAATAAATATAATAAAATTGAAGAAATGTCTAGAATAATTAAATATTTATCTAATAAACTGGCTGGAATGGAAGTTGAAAGGAGGAGGCCTGATAATAGAAATTCAAATCAATTTAGAAGGCCTTTTAATCCAAACAAAATTCAAATCAATTTAAAGACCATGGGGATGAATTAGATTTGAAAGAGTATAAGTCACATTTCAAAGAGAACGTGGTAGAGGAAGGAGTTGGAGCGTCAGAGGAATCGACAGGGATCATGGAACGTTTTTTTTTGTTTTTTTTCTGAAAACTGTCATTTGTAATCATTGTAGAGGCTTAAACGTTTCATTTCAATTATTGTAACTGGTTGCACATTGAAGGAACTCGAATTGTATAAGTGTTAGAGGTTATGAGTGTATTAGTGTCGGAAGAAGTGTAAGGGCACAATTCTAGTGGTTCTGGACTCTATTGTAATTTTTCTGGGACTGAATTGAATACATATGCATAAGCATTTTGAACTGTTTATGAAAATATTCTAATGGATATGATATGATTTTTGTCTTCCTTCATTGTTTTTATTTGCTGTGATATTTCATTCCATATACATTTTTCTTCTGTTTAAATTGGAGAGTTAAAGGCCCAGAATTCATCATTTGATGCTCTTGTCTTAAGCAATTTAAATTGTGTATGTTTATTCTTAGCTAATTCAGAATTCATTCATGTAATGCTCTGATGCAGTTATTTGTTTCTCTTTCCTCTTACCACTCTGATTAAATTCAAGTTATAACTCAGATTCTCTGCTTCATTTAGCCTTTGTCCTCTGGATATTTCTACTGGTTGATCATTGTTTCCATTCAATTTAATAATTTTTGACTCCATAGCCCAAAGTGTTCCTCCCCTTCCTTGCCAACAACTTTATTAAAAACCCCCAAAACAAACCAAATCTAGCCACCAATCTCCAAAGAATATCAAGTGACATGAGAGAGCCCTCTCTGAGTTGAGCAGGCTAGTTCTTCATCTCTAAAGTAGGTTAAAACAATCACCTCTATCATTTGTCTATTCAGCCGGACAAGATTTACAGAGTGCTAACATTCTGGCGCCGCTGTCGGGGACGAAATTGAAAAATTTTCCCTGGGAAAGAACGAAATGGTTGAGTTCTAATGTCTAAGAGCAGCATAAACTTAGACAAATATTGGATGTATCCCTGCTCTGGCGACTCCACACATCAAAAAATCAGTTTGAAGGTGATTCCACTAGTAGAAGAATCCAGAAATTTAATTTTTCATTGGAGACACCACTCTCAATGCAGAATCCATATTCCAAAACATCCTTGGTGACTCCACTGTCTGAATATGAGTTCAATATATGCAATGTATTATCCAATGAATCGATCTCATATTCCTGGCTTTCCAAATCATATTCCTCACATAAATTGGCAAAAATATTTGCCTAAATTCGAAGATGGGAAAGGAAACGATGCTGCCTTGCACTTGATTAGATTTCACATGCACATATGTAAGTTGGGGGTTGAATTTCATGAGGATTGTTTGATGAAAATTTTTATGGCTACTTTAGAGGGGAAATCAAGATCATGGTATGAAGGTTTAAAACCAGGTAGCTTATACTCTCTTAAATATTTCCATATAACTTTCTTTAAGCGTTATGGAGAATCTGATTCTTCATCCTTGGTGTTTGAAGATTGTTTTGAATTTTGTGAACATTTCATTAAGTACCGTGAAAATGTTTTTGGAAATGAAGAGTGTATGAATAATGAAATCATAGAATCCCTTTATGAATATTCATCCCAACAACAAATAGTAGCCCCTCCTTTGGCTGAAGATGAAGCTGATCAAGAAATTATTGTTAATAGTCATTTTCCTTCTCCTGAACTTGATGAAGATATTCAACAAGATAAAGTGTTTCAAAGTTGTCTTTCTTCCCCTATGAATGATGTGGTTGTTCAAATTATAAGAAACCTAGACATGGATGAGGGTTCTAAAACTGCATCTATGGAAACTTCAAGTAGTGAACAAACAAATGACATAGAGTTTCAGAAAAGCAACAAAACATCATATGCCATTTTTCAATCAGAAATACAGAAAGTTAATGAAGAAGCAATGGTTTTATTTGATTCATATGAAAATCATGGTTTTGGAAATACATCCATGGGAACTCTAGATCGTGAAATAGTTCATGATGTTAGATTTTCACATTTGCAAGAAGATTATGAGTAGGAACTTATTTCCATTCATTCATTTGAAAGTCAAAATGACAGTCCTCAAGCAAATTTCCAGAAATTTAATAAAACCAAATCAGAATTGTTTGATGAACAAGAGGATAGCCTTGATGCACATAATATGGATGTCATATTTGAATATGTTCAAGAATGTATGAATGTTTTTGTTGAGATGCATGGGAAAGTAGACAAACCTATTACTGCCATTCCATTTGAAAATGTTCTCAAAACTAAAGAAATAGAGCAAGAGCAACAAACACTTATGAATGAGGCTTGTCTTCCTATTTTTGTTTATTAAGAAGAAATGATTTTTCATGGTTTTCGAGATCCCGTGGCCATCCTATTATAGTCATCAGTGAAGGAAGAATTTGTTTCATTCATAAACTCGAATTTTTGATTCAATGTTTTCTTTCAGCTTCCATCTTTTACATTTGTCTACCAGCTTAAGAAAAATGTGAGCAAAGGAGAATCCGGAATCCAATTGCTTGATTGGCTACATTGGCACTTTAGCATCACTTGATTGAGTATTCATTTCAACATTTTTAGGGTAGGTAGGAGTGTGTGAATAAGCTTGTTGGTCAAGCATTTTTCAGTTTGGATTTCCAGTATTGTGTACAGTCAGATTTTAGCAGTGTATTCAGTGTCTAGTATCCAGTTGAGAGCAGTGTGCAGAGTTTGGTTTTTAGCAGACACTGGTGACAGGTCAGAGCAGGGCACACACACATGTTTTGGGAGCAGCCCAATGGATCAGGCACTGGGTCTACAGTTCTTTGCTACCTCACAGGGAGGATAGCATCCCCAGTTGGATCCTATGTTATCATCATAACAATTTTCAGATCAAGATCCAAGTTTCAGAGATTTCGCGAAAAGCCACATCACTATGAAAGTGTGATAATTTGGAGGATGAGGTCTTATATGGTGGCATGTGGACAAATATAGTGAAGGTGCGAAAGGTAGGACTCGGTGGACTGTCTATCTTGAAATGACCCAGATCAACGACTAAGGCACATATCGGGCGACGAAATAGCATGAAGTTTAATTATGCGAAGGCGGGATGGGGAAAAATATCATGGTTTATTTGGTGGACATGTGTTTTTACGTGGAGCACATCAGAGGTAAAAATATTTTGAATTAAATCACTCCAGCCCAAGCCCGATGTAATAAATGCACTATTTATCATATGTTTAATGTGCAACATTTTTCCAGGAGTGCATTTCAACAACAATTATGGAATTTCTAAATAAATGAAATTCCTCCTCATTGTATGGTTTTACGGAGGTAAGATTTAATTTTTTCAAATTAAAGAAATTAATGTTTATTTCCATGCAAAAGATTTAAATGGGAAGATGCACATGAACTGAAACTTGGATAATTCTTTATCCAAAGATCTATAGAAGTAAAAGAAGAAGATAGAAGGTATTTTACCAAAGACGGTAAACTGGAAAAAACACACAGTAAATGTTTTTCCACATTGAAACGGTAAATTGGAAAATCATTACATAGTAAATGTTTTTTACAGTGAAATGGTAACAATAAATGTTTTTTATAGTGAAATGGTGAATTGGGAAAAAGAGGACATGGTTTTAAAGACCACGGGGATGAATTAAATTATGGAAATTTAATTCTACAAGATAGAAAATATTTAGGAATTATTTTTATTCAAACATATTATTCCCAAATTTTTAATGAGAATATGGATAAATGAATTAGATTTGAAAGAGTATAAGTGACGTTTCAAAGAGAACGTGGAAGAGGAAGGAGTTGGAGCTTCAGAGGAATTTGCAGGGATCATGGAACGTTTTTTTCAAAAAACTATCATTTGTAATCATTGTAGAAGCTGAAACATTTCATTTCAATTATTGTAACTGGTTGCACACTGAAGGAACTTGAATTGTATAAGTGCTATAGTTTCTAAGTGTATTAGTGTGGGAAAAATTGCAAGGGAACAATTCTGGTGGTTCTGGACTCTATTGTAATTTTTCTGGGACTGAATTGAATACATACACATAAGCATTTTGAACTATTTATGAAAAGATTTTAATGGATATGATATGAGTTTTGTCTTCCTTCATTGTTTGTATTTCCTGTGTTCTTTAGTTCCATTTACATTTTCGTTTGTTTAAATTGGATAGTTAAAATCCCATAATTCATCCCTTGATGCTCTCGGCTGAAACAATTTAAAATGTGTGTATTTCTTCCTAACTAATTCAGAATTCATTTTATTAATCCTTTGATGCAGTTACTTATTTTTCCCCTTTCCTCTTACACTCTGCAAATATTATTTACAAATCAGATTCATTTCCTCATTTATCCTTTATCCTCTGGAGAGTTCTATTGGCCAATCAATGTTTTCATTCATTTTCAGAATTTTTGACTCCATAGCCCTGGGTGTCCCTCCTCTTCTTGGCCAACAACTTTATAAAAAACCCCCAAAACAAACTAAATCTAGCCACCGATTTCCATATATATATCAAGTGACATGAGAAAGCCCTCTCTGAGTTGAGCACGCTAGTGCCCAGCTCTAAAGTAGGTTGAAACAGTTACCTCTGTCATTTGTCTCTTCAAGCGGACAAAATTTACAGAGTGCTAACAGAACCAACATGAATATTAGAAATATTTAAGTTTCAATCAATATTTTGATGAAGATGATAATAAAAATAAAGTTGATATGTCATCATCTCAATATAGGATTTTCTTGAATGCTTTTCAATATAAACTTCATAAAAAGTATGACCTCGGACCTAGGGAAAATGGAACCATAAAAAATAATCAATATCGGTCTAATAAAGTTCAAGATAATGACAAAGGAAAAGAAGATTCATCCTTGAAATAAAAATCCAACCATCAAGCACTCAAAAAACTAGATACAAAACATAACGAAACTGAGAAGGTAAGAAATTCATTCAATTTAGAATATGAATTGAATAAAATGGTTCCCTTATTAGAACTTTCTAAAAATCCTATTTATTGAAATCAAGTCATCAAAATGATTAATTGTTCAAATGTGGTAAAATATCCTGATGCTTTAAATTTATAGGATGAAAGGCCCATTGTTATGTTTGAACCCCATATTGAAGAAAGAGGAGAAGCAATGGCTCCCTTTTATATTACTTTTATTGTTCATGATCATATTTTCCATAATTGTATGCTTGATTCAGGTGCTTCTCATAATTTAATGCCTAAAATAATCATGAAGAAGATGGGATTAGAAACAACAAGACCTTATCAAGATCTATACTCCTTTGATGCCAGAAAAGTTAAATGTTTAGGGATGATCAAAGAACTTGTATTAAATTTATCCTAGATTCTTGTAAAAAACATTATGATGGATGTGGTTGTGGAAAATGTGTCTGTGAATTATGGAATGCTTTTGTCAAAATCTTGGGGAAGCAAATTAGGTGGTACATTATAAATGGACATGACATATGCCATTGTCCTAGTTTTTGGTGGAGAAACCAAAATACTTTATAGGGAAACTAAACTTGCATACACAATTAGTGATCCCAAAAATCCCAATAATTATCATGTGTACTCAAAATATCAAGATCTGGGATGTCTTATTCTATTTGTAAATAATTAACTAGAAGTTTTTATAGAAAATGTAAATACTCCTTTTTATGAAAATAATGTTTCAGAAAATGGAATGTGGAAAATGTATTTTGATGGAGATTCATCCTGGGAGGGTTCTGGAGCTTTTATTCTTTTTATTTCACCTTCTTGGAAATCAATTTCATTTTATTTTAGGTTATAACTTGAAACTGATACTACAAATAACGTGTGTGAATATGAATCTCTAGTTTTGGGTTTGGAAACAACTAGAAAATTGAAAAGTGTGAACCTCATAGTTTATGGAGATGCCAAACTCATTGTTAAACATATCAAATATATTTATCAAGACAAACATCCAAGAATGAGAGCATATAGAAATTTGGTTTTGGATTTAGTTGATAATTTCTTCTTAACATTCAATATCCATGCAATTAGACATGAAAATCAGTAGGTTGATTCATTAACAGTGGCAACAAGTACATTCATATCTCCAGATGTTCCAAAGCTCAAATATAAGTGGAGATGAGGCATAGGCGTTCAATTCATGATAATGTTAAAAACATTGGAAAGTATTTGAAGATGATCAACAAATAAAAATAAAATTGGAAAAGGTTGATGAATTTTCAGCAACAGATATTGATCAAGAAAATGAAAATGATAATGATCATTTTAATGAAAATTGTCAATCAGATTCTAAATTGCAAAATATGATTGCTAATCATAAGGTGATGGTATTAAGAAACAATCAAATTCCAAAAGGATTAGTACCTCTAGAGAAATTATTTGATAAAGATGATATTGCTGCCAAACCTTTTGTTCATCCTCAAATTGAAGAAGTGGAAGATTGTAGCATTGGTACTAATTGAGAACCAAAGAATATCAAGCTTTCAAAGCTTCGTCCTGATGATCAAAAAATAAGGTATGTTTATTTATTTAAATAATTCATTGAAGTTTTTGCATGGACTTATGAGGACTTAAAAACTTATGACACTAGTATAATCCAACATATGATTCCACTAAAAATGGTATCTAAGACATTTGGACGGAAATTAAGACATGTAAACCCTATTCTTCTCCCAGTAATTGAAAAGGAACTAAAAAAACTATTAGATGCTAAAATTATAGTTCATCTTAGATATTTAGCCTGGGTTGGAAATTTAGTTCCTATCAAAAGGAAAAAAATGGTGAAATCAAATTGTGTGTTGATTTTAGGAATCTTAAAAAGTATTCATTGAAATATAACTACCCGCTTTAAAAAATGGACCATATTTTTCAAAGGTAGTTGGAGCTAATCAAATTTCCATGATTGAAAGATAACTACTCGCTTCAAAATATGGACCATATTTTGCAAAAGGTAGTTGGAACTAATCAAAATTTCATGATTGATGGTTTCTTTGGTTACAACCATATTGCAATACATGAAAAATATAGATAATTGACTACATTTACAACACCCTGGGGAACATTTATGTATGAAAATTCCCTTTGGTTTAATGAATGCAGGTGCAACCTTTCAGAGGGCCATGGACATAGCCTTTATTGGAAAAAGAGATAAATTTGTTGTTGTTTACTTAAATGACTTAACTCTTCTCTCCAATTCAAATGAATATCATTTAAAGCATCTTAGACAAACTTTCATCAAATGTAAAAAATATGGTTTATCATTGAATCCTAAAAAGTCACATTTTTCCATGCAAGGTAAATTGTTAGACCATATTGTTTCAAAATAAGGTTTAAATATTTATCCTCATAGGTTTAAAGCAATCAAATTCATCATTCTGCTAAGAAATAAAAAATGAATTCAATCATTTTTGGGGAAAATCAAAATTTTGAGAAGATTTATTCCTAACTTTGTTGAAATTGTGAATGATTTGACATATATGTTGAAGAAAGACAGTGATGTCAAATGGTCGTCATAAGATAATTTTCATTTGATAAAATAAATATATATTTGGGAGAAGCACCAGTTTTGGTAAGCCCAAATTATTCAAAATATTTATTGTCTTTTCTTTTGCTTATGAAAATACTATTGTTGTGGTTATTTTACAAAAGAATGTTGAAAATTTTGAACAACCAATTGCTCTGTTTAGTAAAAGTCTACGAGATTCAGAAATTAAGTACAATGTTCTTGAGAATCAGGCATATGCATTGGTAAAAGCTCTAAAATATTTTAGACATTATGTTTTACATTCCATATGCATCACTAAAATATTTTACTACTAGGCACATTGCATATGCATCACTAAAATATTGTACTACTAGGCACATTGCATATGTGCCTAGTAGTACAATAAAAGATATTTTCAATCAGCCAGACAATGATGGAAGAAGAGGAAATTGGATATAAAAAATTCAGGAATATGACCTTAAAATAAAGAAAAAATAAAAAAATAAAGGTCAAGGTTTAGCAAAACTATTGGTAGAATCAAATTGCGGGGATATTGGAATAAATATTGTGACATAAATACCAAAACATCTTATGGCAGATATAGAAGAAACAAAGTTACAACAACCTCTTAAAAAGGTACATGATAAATTTTCTTTATCCCCTTGGTATAAGGACATTGTTTCATATTTGCAAACTTTTGAGTTCCCATATCATTTAAGTCAAGCAAAGGCTATATCTCTTAAATTGCAAGCAATTAAATAATGAATATTTCATTATTGATGAGAATATATATTGGAAAGACCCTTTGGGTATTCTTTTGAATTGCATTGTTGAAGTGGAAACTTAAGGAATTATAGATGAATTTCATAAGGTTATATGTGGAGGACACCATGTTTGTAGAGATACATCATATAAAATTTTAAGAGCAGGTGATTATTGGCCAAAAATATTTTCAAAAGTAAATTTAAAGGTGAGATCTTGTAAACAATGTCAAATTGTTTCTGGTAAACAAAAGTTACCTTCTTTACCTTTAGTTCCAATCAAAGCTGAAGCTCCTTTTCAGTAATGAAATTTAGATTTTATGGTGAAATTCATCCTCCATCTAGTGAACAACACAAATGGATTTTAACTGCAACAAACTATTTTTCAAAATTGGTAGAAACAATTCTTACCAAATTTTCTACTGATACAATTGTTATTAAATTCCTTGACGAAAAAATTCTTTCCAGATTTGGATGTCCCAGGAAAATTATAACAGATAATGATCAAGCTTTTAAATCCCTTTCTATGATAGATTGTTTTCAAAAATATAAAATTATTCTTGGACATTCTACTACCTATTATCCCTAGGGTAATGTATTGGCAGGATCTTCAACCAAGAGTTTACTAAGGGTTATTAAGAAGGTTTTGAACGATAAAAAAGGGCTTGGCATTCTCATCTGAAATATGCACTTTGGGAAAATAGCATTAGTACTAAAAGAGCAATAGGTATCTCTCCTTTTGAGAAGACGATGATAAATAAGGGAAATTTGATAACCTGTGGCTTGGACCTTTCAAAATTGTTGCAATTGAAGGAAACAACTCTTTTTCTCTTCAAAATTTGGATGGTGACTTGTTGGAATTGCCTATGAATGGGTGGTTCTTGAAACATTTTATTCAATTCTAAATAGTTTCTTACTTTCCATTCATTTTATATAATCGGTCTCGATTGGAATTGGAATTTTATTTTCCATAAAATTTCAAAGAAAAATGCTTCCAAAAACTTTAAAATAAGTTTATTGGATTTGAAACTTGATTCGTATAAAGTTTCATTATTCTATTTTATCAAGGTTGATAATCCATTAAATCATGTTGAGAATTATTTTCTCTTAAAGTTAATAAAATTACGTAAAATTTTAGTTGTTTAGAATTTTGGATTGTTTTTTCTTTGTTATATTATGATTTTATTTGTTAGCTTTGTCATATTAGATTAGAATGAATTTTTTTTTTAAATAAAATTCTGTGTATCTCAAATTGTACTAATCTTAGTAGAAAAGATTGTCTTAACTAATAATGAGGATTTTTGACATGTTATCATTAACCAGAAAGGATAATATCTTTCAATTTCCTCATAAAATTTGAAAGGGTATATTTGGGGTAATTATTTTATAAGAAAAATCTTAGTTGTCAAATCTTTATCTCATTGATTTACTCAAGGATTTTATTTAAGACATAAAAAATAATGAAGTATGAAACTAGTCTATTTTGGAAAGATGGAGTTAGTACTGAGGAAATGAAAACCCTTATGAGTATACTTTATCACTCATGTATTTCCAAATCATCTTAAAAAAATAGACATCATCCTTAGGTGTGAAAAACATATTGATTTCCCCCATATCATACAAAGTAAGTATGAATAAAAGAGATGGTGAACGAAAATTCAATTGGGAAATGCATGCATCTTCATTGGAGCTATGGAGGCTCGTTTGCAGTGAAGCAAGGCCTATGATGTCGGGGTGACTACAGCATAGGCTATGGACTCTTTTTGGCAGTGTAGAAACACTATGAAGATGAAGGAGGATTACTAATGAGTATATTTATTCTATAACTCGATTATATTAATTTCCTCACAAATAAATTTATCCTAACCTTAATAAACTATAATATAATTTTTACTTTGTTTTAGTTCATTTTCAAATATTAAAGCCTTGGGTTGAAAAATATCAGTTAGATATTTGAATTTTGAGATAGAATTTATAGTTGAATTACCTAAAATAGTATCTGAGCAAAGTTGAATGAGGGAAAATATTTTTATCCTTTTCTTGTCTTATTCTTTTAAACATGTTAAAATCTGTAATTATTAGTAGTGTTAGCACCAGAAGTCGCCCTTCAGATTGCGGGAAAGGCAAGCCTGATACCCATCAGAGTTTTATGTCACGAATTTGTTAAAAAGGGTCAAATGGGTGCAGTCTCAAGAAAATATCATTTTAACTCAGAAAATTGGACTGATATGCATGAGCAGGTGAGGTATTGGTTTAACTTTAGATAGTAAGTTGTAGTAAGGGTGAGTAGGAGGAAGACTTTGGTGATAAAATGTAGAGATCCACTGATGGCATCAAGTCTCTCAACAGTCCAAGGAAGAACAAATTCAAACATGAGAACTTCTCAAATTCAAATTCAGAGAAACTGAAAGGAACTGCAACAACACTATAATCAAACTTTCATAATAATGTAGTCACAATAATTCAAGTGAATCAGTCAACCATGAACTCTTTCAGCATCAGAGGGAAACAAGCTGGAGTAAAAAGGTTGATTGTCATTAAACAAGAAATATCAAATGCATATACATAACTAGATAACCAGAGAGTTCATTAAAACTTTACAATTCGGGAGCTTTACTCTACCATCGAAACTTACAAAATATAAAAACTGAGTATATATACTCAAAGAAACTCGGCCCCTACAGAAACGTGCTTTGGTAACTGCATTCAAGGCTTTACGTATTCTTCTTCTCTTGTGAAACTGCACATACATTCTTTTGTCAGACACGATCTCAGATCAGTATGGGCCTTGCAGAAAACTTCATTAACAAAGAGAACTTGGGTCGACAGCCTGCCTCCACGGTTGGCACTCCCATGCTCTCCATTTACGGGGTGAAACGAGGTTTCAACTAACTTCCTCTACTTCCATTAACTGTTAAGTACCTATACCAGATCTGGAAATATACTTCAGAAATAACCAAGAATAAACCATAAACCATTCACTATAACATGGACACAAGAAATAGAGAAAACCCTTGAGGTAGGGTAACACCATATATTAATCCTTATGGAAGGATAAAACTCCTCAAGCAATCCTTGCTTGTACAATCACAATATTCTTCACTATGTTTCATTACATTGCCTACACTTCTTTATATAGCTCTCTCTATCTCCTAGGAACCTTCTAGAGAGCCTTCTCACATTTATTACATCCAACTACCATAGTGAGCCTTTATTAATATAGTGGATCTAGTCCACCTTACATTGAATGACCACATTCTCATATATTAAATGACTTCCATTAATAACACATAACTACATTCCCATTGGGTACCTCCCTAGGTACCCCATATTACCTCCCTAGGTATACTACATTAACTAACTACATTAGGATCGGATTGGATCCTGACACATAGGAATGTCTAGGTAAGAACGCAACTTCTTTGAGTCAATTATGGTGGCTCAAGTCCACAAAATTCGACTCGAGAGCTTTGATTCTTTGTGCAAATCCCTTTCATCGCCCTATGCAACCACGGGTTATGAACTCACACTTAAAAAAATGGAATTTCGGAACTTTGCCTTTTGGGAGTCTTTACTCCTCTTTACTCTCAACATCGCAATACCCAAAATCGTGAAGTGGCTTTTGAGATTAGCGGCTAGGCTTGCTTTAAAATGAATGACCACAATCCTTTCCCTGACAACACGAAACACCAGCTAAGCAATGAGCACTAGCCCTTGTTTCCAGACTTTTTTCCCATGTGATTAGACGATGAGACCATGATCTTGATTCTGGGGCGTTTCGCGATTTCGCGTTTAGGGATTCTTTTTCGTGCTCCACTTTCAAAACCCCGACTCGCGAAACCGTGAAATTACTTGATATGGCACCATGCGTCTCTTAGGTTTGGACTGCTGAGATTAATCCATTAGCTTTTCGGGTCTCAGGACTTTGGGCCATGAATGAAACTTTATGACAAGAACTCTGAACTCCTGATTCACGAAAGCGCGAAATTCGTCGATGCAATGACCTTCGACTTTTCTCAATCGGACGACTCAGATCTTCCCTTTCACAAATCAGGATTTTGTGACTTCTATTGAACAATTCTACCACATCACAACTCTCGACTCCCATGATTTCTTGCCATCGACGACAAATGAACTTTCTCACTCGCTTGATCTAAGTCCATATTAGACCGCTCCAAGTGTTGCGGCCTGTGACAATGAAGATTTGGACAACTGAATAGGACTCGGGAAAACATATGATTAGTGACAGTGGCCAAGGGGATGAGCTCAAACAGAAAGGTGAACAAGAAGAAATTTTGCGGACTACGAGGGAGAGAAAACACAAGGACATGGCCAACAAAATAGAGAAAAACTGGGCAAGGACACAGACTTGGGTAAGTTGACACACGCCTACGAGCCTTGACAACTTTATGTGATAACACTTGGCTCCACGGGGGATGGCATGCTCCCTGTGAGCTTCCAAGAATAAGTAGTTCCAGTGCCTTAGCTGTTGGGATATGGAGTCTATCAGTCATAGAAAGATAAACAACAAAAAAAAACAAGGACGGTATTTTCAATGGTGGGATGTCGGTTGCGGCTTTTAAAACGAAAATTTTTTCAGGAAGTGGTCATTTACAGGGCCACCAAAAACTACATCACCCTCTTGATTCTGTAACCTGTAAGTATTATTTAGAAATTCTTCATAAATATTGAAGGGGTCAATCCATAAGGCCTAAAATTTGGTATGCTTGCCTCTGTCCTAGTTCGGTGCATCCCATTTTAAGACTAGATCTCCCAGCTGGAAACCTCCTTTTCACACCTTCCTGTCAAAAGACTGTTTGACTCTCTGCTGATGCTCATGTGCTCTATCCAGGAGCTGCTATCTTTCCTGTTGCACTTTGACCAACTGTTGGATTCTTCTCCTCATATCATTTGGCTCACCCTGGTGATCTTGAAAGAATTCCATGAAAGAATTCCACAGGCAAGGCCAACTGAGAGGGAAAAACTGCTTCAACTCCATACACTAGTTGGAATGGAGAGACATCAAGAGATGTTTTTGTTGTTACTCTATCGGCCCATAGAGAAAACTTGAACTTTGAATCCCATGCTTTTTTTTTTATCCTCTAACAGTCTCTTAATGATTTTGATCAGGATCTTGTTAGAGGACTCTGCCAGTCCATTGCCCTAGGGGTAGTATGGGGTAGAGTGAATCAACTTAATTTCAAACTGCTCACAGAAGTGGATCAATGGTTCAACTTTGAAAGAAGTGGCATTATCTGTGACAATTCTAATCGGGTAGCCAAATATTTCTATGATATCCTCCAAGATATTGATGATTACCTTGTGGGAAGCGCTCCTTGTGGGGATAGCTTCTATCCACTTGGTAAATTAATTTGTGGCAGTCATGATCCATCTATGATGATCGTTGGATGTAGGATGAATATCCCCAATGAAGTCCAGGCCCCACTGCTGGAAGAGCCCTGAATCAACCACAAGCTTCAATGGTAGGGGCTTTAGATGCTTATTTCCTGAGAATTTCTGACATTTAGCACAGGCTCTAACTTTTGCGCAAACATCATTGAATAGAGAAGGCCAAAAATAACCAGCCCTAAGAATTTTATGGGTCTTCGTTCTGCAAAAGTGATGTCCCCCACACAAACTGTCATGAAATTCCGATATAATCCTTTGTGCTTCGTGTGGGTATAAAAATATCAGAAGTACCCCCAGGGGGTCTTTCCAATATAAATTTTTATCAACAAGGAAGTATTTATCAACAAGGAAGTATTTAATTTCTTTGAGCTTTAAAGCTCTTTCCTTGTTCCTTTGTATGCCATCGGGGGGCTGCAATTCTTGTAGAAAATATATGACATCCTTGTACCAAGGACATCTTGCTAATGGGGGGTTTTCCCGAGCATTTGTATCATGTAGTTTAGCCTATTTATTTTCTGAGCATTCATTGATGAAGCTTACCCCCAAAGCTTTGCAATTAGATTTATCCAGTAGTCTAGCTAAACCTTGACCTTTAATCAATTTGGTGAGCTTTATCTCCAGGTCAAATTCGAGGATTTTTGCAATCCATCGGCTCCTCCTTCCATCTATGTCTGGCTGAATGAGAATTTCCTTCACGACAACTGAAGGGACATATGCAGTGATTTTTTACTACAAGACATAGACTCTAAAATCTTTGAGATATTTAACCAAAGCGTAGGCTTGCTTCTCCATCATGTCATATTTCACCTCAGCATCTCTCAATGCCCGTCTAAAAAAGGATATGGGTTGCTCCAACCCTTCAACATTCTTCCATAACAGAACAACTGCTACAGTGTCAAATGAAGCAAATGAGAAAATAAGGAAATCCTTTGAGTAATCGGGACTGATAAGCATGGGTGCCTCATTCAAGGCCTTCTTTATTTGATTAAAGGAATTCTGAGACTCAATAGTCCACTTAACTTCGTTTCCCTTTATCAACATGGCTTTTATAAACTTTACCACCTCAACAAAATTGGAAACAAACCTCCTCAAAAAATTATTTTTTCCTAGGAAAGATCGGACTTCTTTCCTAGATCTCGGGAGTGACAAGGTTTGGATTGCTTCAACTCTGTTGGGATCAATTATAACTCCTTTGGCTGATACTATGTGTCCCAACAACTTTCTCTCCTTCATGGCAAACAAAGACTTCTTGGGATTTAAGGAGATACCAAATTTTTTTCATTCAGGAACACCCTTTTCAAATGCTCACAGTGCTCTCTATCAGATTTGGAGAAAACTGTAATGTCATCTAGATAGATGACCACGAACTTGTCCCTTTCTCCAATGAAATCTATATCCATGGTTCGTTGAAAGGTCGCCCCTACATTTATCAATCCAAAGGGAATTTTGGCATACATGAACTTACCCCAAGGAGTGGTGAAGGTTGTTTTTTCCCGGTCCTCAGGCAGGACTGAGATATGATTGTAGCCTGAAAAACCATCAATCAGGATATCCTTGATGCACCAGTTACCCTTTTTAATATGGGTTCCATTTTCTGCAAGGGGTAGTTGTCCTTCTTTGAGCTCCTTTTCAGGTTCCTGAAATCGACACAAATTCTGATTTCCCCGCTCTTGTTTTTTACTGGGACCAAATTGTCCACCTATTATGAATACCTCAAAGGCACGATAATTTGGGCATCTAGTAGCTTCTTTACCTCTTTCTCCATAATAGGCAGCAGCATAGGATTTATTTTTCTTAATTTCTACCTAAACGGTTTGGAATCTTATTTCAAAGGGATCTTATGCTCAATTACACTAGTGTCATACGTTCTGAGGTCTTCATAGATCCAAGCAAACACATCAATGAACTCTTTTAATAACCCAACATACTTGGCCATCTGCTCCTTTGGCAGGCTGGTTGACAACTTGACAAAATTTGGATTCCCCTCCATGCCAATATTACACTCAACCACATCAACATCCTCATTTGAAACTTCACCCTTCACTGCCACATCGTTCCCATCGAACAACCTTTTTAGAGGAACTAGTCCCCTTGGAATGTGATTGCTAGGCAGCTGAACAATATGGTGATTGGAAATTCTATTCAAAAATACTTTAAGGGAAGGGACATCCTCAGAATCATGATCCGGATCAATGTGTAGTGCAGAGAACTCATCAACTGACTCAAGAAATATTATGATTTCAAGATCATCCTTGAACACCTTCCAATGCTTGATATTATTAGGTATGGAGGGTCTATATTTAATTCGAACATCATACCTAAGCTTAGGTGACATGGGAACTTTGAAATTGCTCACCGAAAAAGCCAAAGAATCGACCACTGTATTCTCTCCTCTAGGAATGAATGAAATGTTGAAAGCCAGGAAAAAGATATCAATCAGGTCCCACACTTCATTTCTGTAACTTCTGAGCCAAGGGTGTTTGGCCTGATAAGAATTTTCGATCTGCTGGACAATCAACTCAGAATCTCTGAACACTATTATATTTTCAATTCCCATCTCCTTTGCAACCCTCAAACCTAAAACAAGAGATTCATATTTTGCCACATTATTGGTGGTTTCAAACTCTAATTTGTATGACAGAGATATAGTTTCATGACAAGGTGACAAAAAAACCACTTCACTACTAGCACCTTCACTAGAAGAGGCTCCATCAAAAAACATTTTCCACATAGAGGTAATTGGAGGGGGATCTTCACCGAGAGTAATGGACTTTGTGATCTCAAGAGGGGGTTCAGGGGCATCGGTGAGCTACAATAAGATGGATCCTAATTCAGTATCCAGGGAAAAGATAGGATGATTGGTGGGGTCTGCTTCATCACTGATAATGTAGGCCAACTAGGCCTCTCTATACAGTCTCCTATGCTCCCCTCCAAACACTAGAATGGTAGAATATGTGAGGTCCATCTGCAATGTTTCCCCAAGTATTTTTATCCAAGATCTTGACAACAACATGCCGAACTTGGGAGGAATGTCAGCCACCACAATATCCATGACCACACTTTTCATGGGTAGCTGGAACAATGTCACCACTAGATCCTTCATGACCCCAAGACATTGGAATCTCCTCGAATCAAAAGAATATAAATCATGATAATATTTTGTGATTTATAATCCGAGTTATTCCATGACAGTCTTGGGAATGAGGTTATGAGATGCGCCTGAGTCCATCAAACAGTTATGCAACACCTTATCATGTATGTTGAGTGATGTGTAGAAAGGAGGGGATGAATCATCTATGTTTTCTACCATAGGACCTAGGATGACTGTTGGTTTTTCGTCTTGGAGGTTAACTGAGTTTGTGGAATGGCAGGGTGACTCAGACTGCAAAATTTTAGAGAGGGACCTTTTGAAGTCTTCGTGCTTGACTAGCTTCGAAAGGGGGACAGGGATTCTGATATTCTGAATTTCGAGCTCAAAGTTGAAAGAGGAAGGGGGCTTCAGAATTTCTCTTGCCTCTGGGACTGGTTCATTGGATATTGGAGGGGAATTATGAGCTTTCTTTTCTTTGCTACTTTTCACTATGTCTCTAGCAGGATTTTCTTCTCTGGAGGGTTGATCAGGGACGTCAGACTTCCCTTCGCTCTTCTCAGACCGGAGGTTGTATTTTCTGGGGCCATTACTTGCCTTCTCACCCTTACTTAGTTCATTTATTTGGCTATCTATGAGGGAATCCTCATATGCAGATTGAGTCAAATGGGGAAATGGGGAGGTTTCTCTAATACAATGAATTTCAGGGTCAAGCTCTTCTTCTTCCCTCTCCTCATCATCAAATAGGTTATTTTGAAGAGGGGTTTGAACTTTCTGATCATTTCTATCCCTGTCCCTTTGTTCCCTTGGCATAATCTAAGGAAAATTGTTGTTTGGCCTCCTGAAGTTTCTTCTTCTATCAACATTCTGAGGATTTATGTATGTCTTATTCCCCTCCAATTCCAACCTTTCCATTCTAGCCAAAAGTGATTTTAGTAACTTGGTTACTTCATCCATTTGAGGGGGTGGACATAAGAACTAGAGATTGAGGCTTCAAATCTTCCCCTTCCTCTATCTCTATCAGTCTTATTCTTGAGTCGGTCGATTGCCAATATGTTAGAATCTACTTCCACAACCGCATCTTGCATATGAGCTAGAGAAATGGCTCTTCTTTCCCTCAATAGGAGGCAAAAATCGGGGTCAAAATCACTGGCATAAGTAATTTTGGTGGAGGCCTTTGTAGGATTTATCTCAGCGGGGATCTTATTGTACATTTTATTGAATCTTTTGGAGAAGTTAGAGATATATTCTCCTTCTTTTCTCTTCAGAGACCCAAACTCTGTGATATAATACATGAAGTCTTTTTTATCCCCCCACTGTCTTAGGAAAATGTCATCCAAAGCCTCTATCCCAACAATGGATCTAGGAGCCAGAGCTCTAAACCACTTTCTGGCTTCTCCATCAAGACTGTGAACAAAAATCCTCATCCATATGTATTCATCTACTATGACATAGTTATCCACATAACTATATAAAGTTGCAAGGTGCTCCTCTGCAGTTATATCTCCCTCCCCTGTAAACATAGGAAGCTTCTTAAGGTAGACACTGACTGGGAGGGAATTAAGAGGTTAAGGAAAGACCGGGGGGGCATATCTAGTAGCCACTATGGCGTCCATTCTATTTCTAGGAGGATTAGCACCTACCATAGGAATATGAGGTGGAGGAGAATTAGGAGGAGAAGGTGTCCAGGCAGGGGAGACTAGAGCTAAGCTTCTGGGAGGAAAGGGAAACAACAGAGAATTTGGGGAAAATGTTAGAGGGATTGCGGGAAAGGAGGTTTCCCTTTTGGTGGTAGCAACAATAGTAATAGGAGGAGGGGTGGTAAATCCTAGGGTAGGAAAATCTTCTGAGGCACTGGTTCTAAACCACGATTTAATTTCAGGGGAGAGGGGAGTGACAAGGATTTCCCCCTCCAATACTAGACCAAGAGGGGAAAAATCAACAGGAACACTCCCAAAATTTAAAGTTTGGAAAACTCCAACAGAAGGTATAACGAGGGAATGAGAAGAAGAAATTGGAGTTTCTAAAGAAGGACCATAAAAATCATCAGAAATACCTGGTTCAGCAGTAGAAGTTCCTTCTCGAGGAGCCTTTCCCTTTCTGATAATTTTCTTTGGGTTAGCTTCTGGTGTTACTAAAGGCAGCTGTGGAGTAGACCTTGTGTGTCTGCCTCTAGAAGCCACCACTGAAACAATGGAGTCACCAGTAGATTTGCATCAACATAGTCACCACAGTGGAGTCACCAGGTACACAACTACAATATTTGATGTACTAAGTTCTGATGCAACTTCAGAACCAGTAATGTTTGTCATTCAATCCTAGGGAAAATCTTCAATTTTGTCCTTAGCAACGACACCAAAAATCTTAGCACCATAAGTCTCCCTTCATATTGAGAGAAAGGCAAGCTTGATACCCATCAGAGTTTTATGTCACAAATTGGTTAAAAAGGGTCAAATGGGAGCAGTCTCAAGAAAATATCATTTTAACACGGAAAACTGGACTGATATGCACAAGCAGGTGAGGTCTTGGTTTAACTTCAGATAGTAAGTTGTATTAAGGGTGAGTAGGAGGAAGACTTTGGTGATAAAATGTAGAGATCCACTGATAGCATCAAGTCTATCAACAATGCAAGGAAGATCAAATTCAAACATGAGAACTTCTCAAATTCAAATTCACATAAACTGAAAGGAACTGCAACAACACTATAATCAAACTTTCATCATAATGAAGTCACAATAATTCAAGTGAATCAGTCAATTATGAACTCTTTCAGCATAAGAGGGAAACAAGATGGAGTAAGAAGGTTGATTGTCATTAAACGAGAAATCTCAAATGCATATACATAACCAGATAACTAGAGAGTCCATTAAAACTTTACAATTCGGGAGATTTACTCTACCATCGACACTTACAAAATATAAAAACTAAGTATATATACTCAAAGAAACTCGCCCCCTATAGAAACATGCTCTGGTCACTGTATTCAAGGATTCACGTCTTCTTCTTCTCTTGTTAGAATGCACATGCATTCTTATGTTAGACGCGATCTCAGATCAGTATGGGCCTTGCAGAAAACTTCATTGACAAAGAGACCTTAGGCTAACAGCTTGCCTCCACAACCAGCACTCCCATGCTCTCCATTTATGGGGTGAAATGAGGTTTCAACTACCTTCCCCTACTTCCATTAACTAACTGCATTAGGATAGGAGTCGATCCTGACACCCAGGAATGTCCAGGTAAGCACACAACTTCTTTGAGTCAATTCTGGTGGGTTGAGGCCACCCAATTAAACAAAATGGAATTTTGGGACTTTGCCTTTCAGGAGTCTTTACTCCTCTTTACTCTCAACATCACGATAACCAAAATCACAAAGCGGCTTTTGAGATTGGTGGCTAGTCTTGCTTTAAAATGAACGGACACGATCCTTTCCTCGACAACATAAAACTCCATCTAAGCGATGAGTGCTAGCCCCTCTTTCCAGACCTGCTTCCCATGTGATCAAACGCTGAGACCATGAGCTTGATTCCAAGGCGTTTCACGATTTCGCGTTTCAAGAGTCTTGTCATGCTCCACTTTCAAAACCCCGACTCACAAAACTGCGAAATTACTTGATATGGTGCCACACGTCTCTTAGGTTTGGATGGATGATATTAATCCATCGGCTTTTAGGGTCTCTAGACTTTGGGCCATGGATGAAACTTTACGACAAGAACCCCGAACTCCCGATTCGCGAAACCGCAAAATTTTCCGACATCAGAACAACGGCCCTCAACTTTTCTCGATCGGACGACCCAGATCTTCCCTTTCGCGAATCGGGATTTCATGACTTCTATTGAACAATTCTACCACATCAGGACTCCCGACTCCCGTGCTCGCTTTCCATCAATGACAACAGAACTTGCTCACTCGCTTGATCGGATTCCATATTAGATCGCTCCAAGTGTTGCGGCCTGTGACAACGAAGATTTGGAAAACTGACTGGGACTTGGGAAAACATATTATTAGTGTCAACGGCCAAGAGGATGAGCTCAAACAAAAAGGCGAACAGGAAGCAATTTTGCAGACTACGAGGGAGGGAAAACACAAGGACATGGCCAACAAAATAGAGAAAAATCAGGCAAGGAAATAGACTTGGGTAAGTTGACACACGCCTACAGGCCTTGACAACTTTATGTGATAACAAGTAGTTATGTCTCTTCTATTATAGATTAATCTTTACAATTGAGAGAAATGTGATATTAATTTGTTTAAAAGAGAATTTAATATTCACTTGAAGAATTAATTTTAGAATATGTTTTTTTTTTCAAAATAATGAATCCATACTCAATAATAAAGGCACATGGTCTATTGTTCTTTAGTGACTCGCAGGGAGACACAATCCCAAATTGGAGCCTAATGTTGTAACATTATATAAATTTTCATAAAAGATTAATTTTTTTATTAATAAGTAATTCTAATTAGTAATTAGTTAGTGAAATCATTGCTTAAACCTTTAAATTTTTCTTTAGGTTTTATTTATCATTATTTAATTTTATTTTAAATGTTTTAGTTAAATTTACTATAATTTAGTTTTAAGTCGCTTTAAACTTTAGGTCTGATTTTATTTATTTTGTATTTAAATATTTATATATAATAGAACCACATCTATATTATTTTAATATATGTGTAGTAATAAACTTTTAATTTAAATTATTATATGTTATGTTGGATTAATAAAGAACTTTTGTTTGTAGGATGATCGCGTGCAATCGAGATAACATCAACGGTTTATATTGTATCCCTCCCCCTCACATGCTCAACATTTAACAAATGGGGGGAACGAATACAAATACCATGGTTTCCGCCAAAGATACGTGGCAAGAATGTGTTTATTGCCTCCTTCCCTTGATGATTTTCAAAACCATTAGGGACCCCCCCGAAATGAACAGAAGATTGACACGTGGCTTGCTAATGTTAGGTCATGGAAAGGTGAAGTGACTAATTTATTTAGAATTTTATATATTTTAATTAGTCATTTCAAGCCAATGAAATTTCACTGTGTATTTTAGGGTTACTTTCAAATGGTTAAATATAAGTTTCTAGTAGTTAATTTCTTAATTAATGAGAACTTGAAGCTACCAACAATGTTCTATTTATCAACAAATTTCACCATCAAGAATCAAATTTTCTCTGGATTAAGCTTATCCCACATAATTCAAAACTCTTCCTTTCTTACAACTTTCTAATTTAGAAATGGAATCATCTAATTCTACTAAAATCATAATACCTCTTACAGTTGAGGAGCAATACCTGACTGATAGAGATAAATATATTTTTGACCTTCTGTTATCCTTTGATCTGTTTGAGTTACACCAGTTGGCCATGCAACATTCCAGATATCTTGTAGACTTTTATCATGCGTGGGAGTATGATCTAGCCAAATTTATTGTTCCCCAGACATACAACTTTCCCAAATTTCTAGCCTGGTGTGCTTCCAATTACATTTTGTCTCAAAAGTTCGTCGTTTGTAAAAATGGGTCAGTTCTTTTTTGGTAAATTTTCAATCTATTTTGAAAATGTTAAATTTGCCTCAAAACCATGAAAGAAAAACATTAAGTGAAATATTATTAGCTCAATGCTTCAAAGGATTGAATTCTCATGACACAATTTCTCTATTATATTATTACTTATGTCAAAATCTTGATGTTACCACAGAAAATTTCACTCTTGAAACTAATTTTTTTCCTGAAACATCTAGGAAAATCATTACAATGATGACTGCAATTCTAGGTAACGATGTTGACTAAACTATTGATGAGTACATGATTGGGTTTATGACCTCTATTTACCCACCTACTATAAAACCCTTGATTAAATTCAATTATGTCCAATATTTGGTTGACAAACAACATCTTCAGATGTTAGAGTTTAGAGTCGGTCGATATTTTAGGTACCAGTCATATTTGGTTCATTTATGTCTATACTCTCAAGCTGCTAGGTTTCAAAACTTAGAAATGAAGATTGAATATGACATGGGTAATCCTCGTTCAATTATCCATTAGACCCTTTTAGTTAGGAAGAACGTTTAGAATTGCAGGGTTTTCAAAATTTATCAATAACTTTATGTCTTTGGCTTATGAAATTATTCATGACCAAACTCACCCTAGGATTTTTCTAGACTGTAACATATTATTGTAGTTGAGTCCTAACAATATGGTGGGATATTGGTATCTATTTAAAATTCACACAGATATTAGGATTTATGGTGTTGAATTACAACCTTTTTTTTTACCTAAATGACTAACACCTAGAATCGTTTCTTTAGAATTCATGATGCAGAGATTAAATTCTGACTACATCCATTTTGTATCAAAAAAGCATAAGGTAAGCTTTAAGTTGAAAAAGGAAGTGGGTCATTTTGTTGTGAACAATAGAGCAACTTTGCAGTATGCAGAGAAACTCCTTCAAGAGAATAGGATTCATTGGTTACTGAAACAAATAGGGTTATACAACAAGCATTTCAAGAATTAGGAAATACACCACAAGTGCCAGCCAAATTTATCAAATTTCTTAATTCTATGTCTAAGGAGGAATTGAGGAAAAGGGGAGTTAAAGATAGAACTTGAATGGTAATGGAAAGAGAGAAAAGATTTATGAAAATAAGTTTAATTCAGCAAGCCCAAAATAAATGTATTATGGTAAAAATGAATCTTGAACTTTTCTCCAAAAAGTTTGATAAATTAGCATAGTGGGTTTGCCTACTTTCTAGAGCAAGAAAGGGGGTATTTTGAATTTTGAAAATTCCAGATTGGATTTATTCCAAGTCAAAGAAAGTGATAAAAAGTTTGATGAAATGACTAGGGTTATAAGAGGACAAACAAAAGTGAACATTTTAATAGATTATTTGTATTTGTTGTGGGAAATCAAATAGTTATTTTTATGCCTCCAACATGTGAAAAATGCACCAAGTTGGAAATTGCATATAGAAAAATGGTGGCATATCAATATCCTTCAAATGAAGATTGGAAACTTCTAGTTCAATTGAAACAAGAATGAGTCATTAAGGCAACAATAGTAAAGTCAAGAAATGTTTTGGGAAAATACTAAAGTTGAATATATTCAATACTATTTTTGTAAAGTCACATCTATTGGTGTAACGTTGAAGGTTGGAAAATAGCTCTTAATAACCACTTTTGGTTATACTCATTTTTTATAAAAGAAGAGAAATGTGATGTAAAAAGGGTTGGCTTTGTCCTAGGAAAAGAGACAAATATTTTAAATAAAAGTCTATTTTCATAGATCTTGAGTAATTATTGATTTCATTGTTTTAGTTCATGTTTTTCTATGTTGTCATGTAATTATTGCACTTCATAGTTTTTATCTCTAAACATGTATCTAACGCTATAAGTGTAACAATTTAGTACGACCACCACTGCTACAACTGTAAAAGGAATTATAAAAGTCACATGTTTCATCAATTATACTGTAAATATTAATTGGACCTATGTATTTTTCGTTATACCCTATGAAGATTAATAAATTACTCATTTTATGTTAATATTAATGATTCTTAGCTTAGATATGTTTCATTTTAATTTTTCCCATTGGAAGTAAAATAATATTTATTCATGAAGGATACATTGTTATACTTTCAATATCATTTCTTTGAAATCTTCTTTCTTTCACTAAAGATTAAGAGTTGTCTGAAACATTGAAATCATTCCCCTCAAGTTCTGATATTTAATTATTGAAAATTGTGAAGTTTTCATAGTGAACCCAGCTAGTATAAAATGAACACATAAATCTTGTGAGAGAGAAGAGAAGAGAGTATAATGAAAGAATTTTATTAATTGTATTCGACACACAAAGATTGAATAATTTACAATAGATATAGGCTACATGAGTAACTAATGTGCCATAATAGTGATCTAGAGAGATGTGAACACCCACAGACAAATTGTGGAGTGAATTGTCACCTAGTCCTAGTTAATTGGTCATGAAGTCATCAATTAACTGACAAATCACTAGTGGAGTGAGGAGATAATCATACAACATTTGGTTATAATACCAAGGTTTCCATGCATGACTCCACTCCTCTAGTATAAATGAGGTGTAACTGACTCAAGAATGAAGAGCATGTGCTTCCCTCATCTAGGGGAGAATATCTCTAACCAAGGGCACCCTCAACATAGACTAGTAAACTTTAGGTAAAGAAATACTAACTAGGTGGCTGTGAAATATCTCCAACACCCCCTCTTAACACTACTAGGGTGTAAATGATGAATGGGTCCCAGTAACCAAGGCCATGTTAGGTACCCATTGTACAATGCATCTAAGAATGAAACAATAAAAAAATAGAGGAAAAAGGGAAAACCTTATAGGAAACCCCCCACCGGCTCAAAGTACAATGCATAAAAAATGAAGAAGGAACAAAAGAAAATTTCTTAGCAACTATGTCCTTCACTCCAAGGAGACCTTGCAAATGTGCAAGTTTATGCTCAGTGAATATTTTGTTGAAGATATATATGTCTATATGGATATGATGAAGTAGATGCATCAATGATATGTTTGCACATATCCACTTTATCTTATTGTAAATATTAATATCCATGTGAAGTTTGGATGAAACTTTGCAAACCACACGGTTGTTTCCAGAAAATTTTTGAAAAATTGTTGATTTTATAATGTTCATAACTTCACTTCCCAAAATCCATTTTAAACGTTTTGTTTTTTGAAATTGGATTATTTTCAGAGAAGAATTCAAATATCCAATGTTTTTCTACAAATTATGCTTAGAAGTTTACAAAATAGAATTTCAAGTGTACCACCTCCATTTTGGCTCCTGATATGCATACATGGCACATGTGTGGGATTACTGAGATGCATGCATGGGATTCTTTGCATGTGGCTTCTGGGATGCATGCATGGCGCATAAAAAATTGTCTGCATGTGGCTCCTGAAATGCATGCATGGGAGTATCTTCATGTGGCTCTTGGGATGCATGCATGGTGCATGCAAAAGTGTCTGCATGTGACTCCTGAGATACATGCATGATATCTTCTGCACGTGATTCAAAAAATAGATTTGAAATGGATTAGACATCATCTCCAATGAATGGAGAAATTTTTTTTGCAGATACTTGTGTAGAAGGCTCTTTAGACTGAGAGGCTTGATCTTCTGATGGTTTTTTTTTTGGCTCTATATTTTCAATCTCCTGCATGCAAACTTCACAATTTTCCTCATTCCTGAATAGAAACTACAATATGGTCCATAGTTTGTATGGAGTTGAGAGTGATTCCTCCTCTACATTATATTGTAGTTTAGGAGAAATAGATATGCAGATAAATCCAAGATCCATGTATTTTTTGTTGAGAAAATCATTTTTTTCATTGGCAGAATCAGGTTCTACTTATGTTGCCATGGTTATTTGGTACAAGCCTCTTCTTTTGAGAACAAGAAGAATCTTTGGCTTCCATATAAAATATTTATGAGGTGTGAGAAGTATTACCGATGAGTAAACCATCTTTGCTTACTACAACTTCCTCCTGTACCTGCAAATAAAAATGCTTATGTGATTTCTCCTAGAAATCAAGGCTATAATACCATGTGAATTTTTCACAATGAACCTAGCTAGTAGAAAACGAACACACAAAGCTTGTGAGAGAGAAGAGAAGAGAGTAGAATGAAAGAATTGTATTAATTGTATTCCACACACAAACAATGAATAATTTACAATAGACATAGGCTACATGAGTAACCAATGTGTCATATTAGTGATCTAGAGAGATGTAAACACCCACATACAGACTCTGGAGTGAACCACCACCTAGTCCTAGTTAACTGGCCATGCAGTCATCAATTAATTGACTAATCACTAGTGGAGTGGGGAGAGAATCATGAAATACTTGGTGATAATACTGAGGTTGTCATTCATGACTCCACTCCACTAGTCTAACTAAGGTGTAACTTACTCAAGGCTAAAAAGGATGTGGTGCCCTCATCTAGGAGATAATATCTCTAACTAGAGGCACACTCAACATAGACTAGTTAACTTTAGGAAAAGAAATACTAGGTGGGTGTGAAATATCTCCAACAAAAATCAATAATAAAAATCTAAGGTAAAATAGTAAAACACTTTGTATTAGGATAGAAAATCAAAATCAAAATTAATCAAGTGTAAAATGGATGCCTTGGTATAGATTCCTAGCCATAAACATCTCAAGGTTTACAACAAACCCTAGGTTGAACTACAATTGTAAATGTACATATACTTTATAGGCTAGTAAGCAAGAATGTTTTAGGTCAAATTGCCTTTGTATACATGTTTTGAGGCCAAAGTGCGTGTGTGATTTAGACCAAGGAGCCTATGAGCTTAAAGGATAACAAGACTAACAAGTGTAATATGTAATCACACTCGATTATATTAATAAAATACATCACTGCAATAGACCAAGTGAGGCGAAAGGGTATGGGGGGATAGGACTCCATGAGAGGGAAAGGGGGCTTAATCCAAGGAATAAAAAAATATTATTCCTAAGTCCTAAAGTTTTATGTAATGATTTTATCCTAAGTTCCTAATTGAAGGAATGAATTACCGAGCGAGGGAAAAGTTAGTTCCTTGAGTGCCAAGTTTCAAAAAGGGCACATGCATATATAATGTTGGGAATTAGTGTAATTCCATCATTATTTCCAATCATTCTTCTATAATCATTTTTCCAATAATTCACTCAATTATTTCCATCCATTATCCGTACCTTGGATAGAGTGTGGAATTTGAAGTTGTGATTACCCAGTAAATCCTTAATGGTTTGGTTTGAAGAAGTAGGTTATCAAGCCTCTAGAACCATTTCTTGGGGTGAGAGAATTGTTTGGATAGGTTTTCTTCTGTGCTAGGCTAGTGGGTGTTGAGATCTTACATAAGCCTTGTGTTCCAAGTGCTACAGAGCTCTGAGACTTCATGGATAGATTGTTGTTGAAGTCCTGGAAGGGAGGTGGGAAAACTAAAGGACTATTGAGCAGAGAAGAGGTACACTTCCTGGGGTGGGACATGCTATGGGGAATGAGAGGCTATATGTTGCGAACTGTTGTTGGATTTGGTACCAGGTCCATTCTTTATTTTTTTGTTGTCATACCTTAGGTTGACATAGGTAACCTTTTCCCTGGTGGAGTCATATCCCCAACTCAGTGGTGACTTGTTGTTGAGAGTGTATCAATGACAAATTCTATGGCTGGGAGGGATGTTTGAGGTCTCCATGTAGTTGGTCGTTTACAATGAAAGATAGGTTTTCTTTTACGTGTGTTTATATGATGATTAATGTGTGTATGTTTATGTTAATTAATTTTTTTTTAATTGTACATAATTATGCATGTTTGATGGTTCTGCATAATTGTTGCATATGCAGGGCATATAGTTAATAAATGGTATATGAGGAAAACATTTGTGTGGCGTAGCTCATCTTAGATGGCTAGGGACATTACAATATGGTATTAGAGAAAAATTTCAGGTTTTCTAGTAACAAGGAAGGTTACATTGTGGTATCAGAGCCATAGGTTCAATACTAAGCATGCATGTGGCCATTTGTTATCATGCAGAAGCTGAATTGCAGAAATTAAATTTTCATAGGATGTCTGCAACATGTTTGTCAAAATTATTCTTACGGAATTAGGGTAAATTCATGAGGAATTTGAGGGAATTGATCCTAGTGGTTAAAAATCCCCAATTTTAATCTCATTTTGAGAAATTTCAGTGTTTTAATTGGTTGAATTTTGGAGATACAATGCAACCATGGTGAAATTGGGTAAAACTTCCCAATTCATGAGCAAATTCGAGTAGAATTTGTGCCCAGAAACATCAACCAGTCGTGCATGAAGGTAATTGGTTGTTACAGAAGTTGACTTGAAACACACAAGGATGAATTTGGCCACAAAAATATTAATTATAGAGTCTCATGGCATCCCTAGAAGAAATTTCGAAATTATGCATCTTTGGAAAAATCAGAAAATTTAGAAAATTTGGGTAATTTTTTGTACCATGACATGGAAATCATGTGGAAGTGACATGGAGGTGATGTGTCAAATATGACATGGAATTCCATGGTGATAGGTGCACAGTGGAAGCTGATGGGACAATGGTAGGGTCTGCAGTGCACATGGTAGGCCCAACAGGTGACGTGGGAGCCACATGCATAGGGTGGTATAGTCAATATCATAAACCATTGTCACATGGGAAGTGAATTAGTTTTTCCTAGAACCCTCTATGATAAGACACCATTAATATCATGCCACATAGCAAGTGGTTTGAAATGTCACACCCAGGGGGTTTGTTAACCCTCATGCACTTTTGGAATGCGACATGGCCCCTCCATCATCGATCTCGCCTAATATCCATCATTGTATCATGGAGGAATGAAAGTTTATACACCAAGATAAAGGTGTGGGATGGGACCCAAATTTCCCCATGACCAATGAAGGGGCACCACATGGAATCTATTAGACAGGTGGGACCCATATCCCATTCAAAGTCAGAGGGTTCCAGCTAGGCAGGTGGGGCATGTAAAATATTAATATTAATATTTTATTAAATTCTAAGGTCATTGTAAGGTAAATAAGAGAGAGAAGGTGTTGAAGGATGATATGGAATCAACTCGGGGTTCCAAGTGGACCTAGAATTCCAAATTGGCAACCAAGTCAGAAAACATTAGTCAAATTTCTTAGAAATTTATGGTGTTTTGTAGGTCATAATCTTGCAAGGAATTTTT
This sequence comes from Picea mariana, assembly GCA_032191745.1. Classification (NCBI taxonomy): domain Eukaryota; kingdom Viridiplantae; phylum Streptophyta; class Pinopsida; order Pinales; family Pinaceae; genus Picea; species Picea mariana. Next base: position 241,195 of record JASDQU010099773.1, on the reverse strand, counting down.
TAGGTGCTAGTTAGTGTTTTTAGGAGTTCTAATTTTTGTGATTGTAAGTTCCATAGGCACCACATAGAGTCTTTACAAATTAAATAAAATATCTCGAGGATAGCTTTCCAATGAGCTATTCTCTTTGCAAAATAGAGCTCGTATAGGAGATTTACAGTGGAAGCAGTGCAAGGTAAAATTTTAGTACCAGTTGACTTCCAAAGGGCATAACTCCTTGCTCAAAAGTTAGTTTGAGGCACATGAGTAGTCTATGGAAATATCTTGAACCATATGATACAACCATGGATTTGTATTGGGAATCTAGGTATCTAAAAGTGTACAAGAAGAGGTAGAAGACACTTGTAGCATTTTGTACCAAAATGAGTAAATGGGTATTATTCAAATGACTATAACTTGTTTCTCAGAACTCAAAATGGGTCAAGGAGATCATCATTGGAAAGGTTTTGGATAGAGGAATCTGAATATTCACTCAAAAATGTGAATTAAGTAGTAAAATTCATAAGAATTCAGAAAGAAGAATCTGGGTGCACTTAAAGAGCAGAGTTGTGCATAAATTTATAGATTTGTTGAATTATTTTGTCTAACAAATCATATTGCATGCACATTTTGTATAATTAAGGATACAAATAGAATAAAACAGAATCACCAGAGAGACTAGATTCATGGAAGATGCACATGAAACTTACAATCATGAATATGAAATCAAGGATTGTATGTCAGCATGGCTAATCCAAGGATATAATCAAATGGGCATCGAGAAGGAAAATAGGATATCATAATTTGGTAGAGACAATAAAAATTCTACAAAGAGATGTGATGATCTATAAAGTTGTTAATGAGAGGCTTATGAAATATCAGGAGCACTAGAATGGCTTCAACATCAAGTTGTTGCAGATCTTGGATAGGATAGAGAAGAAGGTGGATAAGGAGACAGATTGAAGCAAGTTAAATGATCATAGATCTCATGCCAAAAAGGAAGAATCTAGAAGTTTTGGTAGACATCATCATCATTCACTAAGACACTCAGTTAGAAGAGAAGAAAGTAGTCCAAGGTTATCTCATGTCAGGAAGTATAAGAGGAGGCTTGGAGTGGATGAGATACAAGGGGGAATGAGAAAGATAAAACCTCCTACCTTTGATGGTGATCATAGGAAATATGAAGATGAAAAGTCTTGGTTGTTGGGGATGAGGAAGTATTTTCCAATTACACAATTATTCCTCACAACCAAAATGCAGAATTGCAATTTCCCAGCTAAAGGGAAAAACATCAATGTGGTGGGACCAGCTTGTGAAAATAAATCTCATTGATGAGGAGAACATAAATTGGAGTAAACTCAAAAATTATTTTCATAATAAACACTTTTCCAAGCGCTAGTATGATAGGAATATGAAGGATTTATTTGAAGTCAAGCTTGGGAGCATGACCGTGGATGTGTATGAGATAAATTTATTAGAACAATCGAGGTATGTTGACTTAATCAAGGATGAGAAAGTCAATATTCAAAGGTTCCTGAGTGGGATACATTCAATATTTAGTGATAAGATACAATATGATGATCCCAAGAAATTGGAGGAAGCAATAAGGTGATCAAAGTTCCTTTATTATCAACATAGAGGAAGACCAACTTTCCAAAAGGATTGAGAGGACAAGAAGAAATGCAATATGGAGCAGAGAAACAAAGGGCATAAACCACCATTCTTCAAAAATAGTTCTCAAGGATAGCTAGCTCACAATGAACCCAAGATGACATAAACATTGGGGAAAAGGCCAATACAACAACCTATTAAATGTTGGGGATGTGAGGGAGATCACATGTATAGAGATTTCCCTCATAAAGGTGAAAGGGTGAAGAATCTTCAAAATGTATAGCAGGATGATACAATTAAGTACATGCACATAACCATGCCAAGGATCTATGCAGCCTTGGACAACAAGCAAGCTAAATTCCAGTCTCATATGATTGAAGTAGAAGGTAAGATCAATGATCAACCTATATCTATTTTAATTGATTAAGGAGATATAGATAGTTACATATATCCTAATATTGTTGAGAGATTTCATTTGTAAATAAGAAATCATGCTAAATATTGGTTGGTTCAGTTAGCTAGATGAGCTAAAAGAAGAATCAATGAGTTGGTTAAGGATTTTCCAATGCACATGAATGGACTGAGAACAAAGGAATATTTGAATATCATACCTTTGGGTTCCTATGACTTCCTAATTGGTATGAATTGGTTGGACAAGCATCATGTTTTTCTAGATTGCTAAAACAAGGAATTCACTTGTTTGGATGAGTAAGGGAACTTGAGAACAATTTAGGGTATTCCAAGGAAAGTATATATCAGAGAGATTTCAACCTTGTTGTTAAAAATAAGTTTCAAAAAAGGATGTCAAATTTATGCATCACATATGGAAGAGGAAACTAAGGATAAAGTGCCAAGTATTGAAGATCATCTAGTCCTCAAAGAATTTGAAGATGTATTTAGAGAGATATCGGGGTTTCCACCAAAGATATATATAGATTTCTCCATTAATATGATGCCTAGAGCTACCCTAGTGTCCAAGACTCCTTATAGGATGAGTACTCCATAGTTGAAAGAATTGCAGATGTAGCTTGAAGAAATTTTGAATAAGGGGTATATATACCCAAGTGTGTCACCTTGGGGTGCCCCGGTGTTATTTTTGAACAAAACTAATGGAAATTTAAGACTATGCATTGATTGCAGGATGCTAAACAAGGTGACTATGAAGAAAAAATATCCTTTGCCAAGAATATATGATGTTTTTGATCAGCTGGAAGATGCAAAGATATTTTCCAAGATTGACCTCAGATCAGGCTATCATCAGGTGAGGATTAAAGAATAATATATCAACAAAACAACATTTAGAACAAGGTATTGCCATTATAAGTTTACAATGATGTCATTTGGGTTGTCAAATGCACTATCTATCTTCATGTGTTTGATGAATGGAATTTTCAGAAATTACTTGGATAAGTTTGTCAATGTCTTCTTGGATGACATAATTATCTACTCTAAGTATGAATAAGAGCATGATAAACACTTGAGGATGGTGCTACAAGTATCGAGGGAGCATCAACTGTATGCCAAGCTAAGAAAGTGCTCATTTTATTAGAGGAAGATTCATTATTTGGAACATATCATTTCAAAGGAAGGGATAGAAGTGGACCCTAAGAAGATAAAATCCATTGAATTATGGCCAAAACTAAAGAATGTCTCGGAGGTGAGGTCATTCGAGGGACTTGCAAGTTATTATAGAATATTTGATGAAGGATTTTCAAGGATTGCACATCCAATCACTTCTTTGCAAAATAAAGGTGTGAATTTTGAGTGGACTTTTGAATTTGAAGAATTTATTGACAAGTGAACCAATATTGAAGATTTTTTATCCAAATGAAGATCTCATTGTGTGCATTGATTCTTGCAAGGAAAGGCTTGGAGGAGTCCTTACCCAAAATGTGCATGTGACATGATATGCGTTAACGAAGTAGAAAGAACATGAAAGACACTATGCCACTCATGATTTAGAATTGGAAGCCATAGTTCATGCCTTGAATATATGGAGGCATTATCTTATGGGAAAAATATTTTAGCTAAGGACAAATCATAGTGTTCTGAAATATTTGTTTGGACAACCAACTTTGAATGCTATGCAAATCAGATGGATAGAATTCCTTAGTGAGTATGAATTTAATAAAAATCATATCAAAGGAAAAGAGAATAGGGTGGATGATGCACTCAACAGGAGGGTGAATGAGATGCATGTTACAACCATTAGCATGTACAAATCTGATTTAAAATACATAATTTTGGAAGCTGCAAAATCAAATAAGCATTGTGTGCAAACAAAAGAAATATTACATCAAGGTAATTTTCAGCAGAAAATTAAGGATTATGAGATGAGAGAGGATGGAATCCTCATGTACAAGGGTAGCATATATGCTCCTAAATCACAGGAGATGAAAAATATAGTGCTAAGAGAAATGCATAATGTACCTTATGTTGGGCACCCAAGTTACAAGAAAACAATTGTAGATGTCAAGAGTCAATATTTTTGGCTAGGAATAAAGAAAGAGGTGGCTTATTATATAGTTATATGTCTAGAATGTCAGAAGGTAAAGGATGAGCACATACATCCAGTTGGATTTTTACATCCATTTTCCATTCCAAAGTGGAAATGGGAAGTGGTGACAGTTGGTTTTATCACCAAGCTTCCCAGAATAATGAAGCAACATGATTCCATCATGGAGGTGGTCATGGATAAGCTAACTAAAGTTTCTCATTTTATTCTAGTGAAGCTAACTTACAAGGAAGCTAACATTGAAGATATTTACATAAGATAAATTGCTAGGTTACATGGTGTTCCTAAGGAAATTGTTTATGACAGAGATCTCAAGTTTAAATAAATTTTTGAAAGGGATTGTTTAAAGGATTTGGGACAAATATGAATTTTAGCACAACATATCACCCATAATTATATGGGAAAATAGAGAGGTTCAATCAGGTGATTGAAGATATGATGAGAATGTATGTCATGGATAAGACATCAAAATGGGAAGACTATCTACATTTAGTGGAGTTTGATTATAATAATGGGTATAAGGCATCTTTGAAGATGAGTCCATTTGAAACATTATATTGTAGAAAGTGAAACACGCTAATGAGCCGATACAATCCAACATATAGAGAAGTGGTTGGGCTAGAACTGCTCAGAGAAATGGAAGAGTAGATGGTAAAAATAAAGTAGAATTTAAAGACTTCTCAAGATAAGAATAAAAGTTATGAAAACAAATGCAGAATGCACAAATATTTTAAAGTGGGCGAGCATGTCTTATTGAAAGTGAAGGCTAAGAAGAGTTCACTTAAATTGGAGAGTCTCCCAAAAATGGAAGCAATATATTGTATATCATTTGAGATCCAAGACAGTTCATGCATCCATGTGTATACATAATAAGATTGTAATCATGTAATTGATTGGAATGTGATTCAGGTGGGAAATAAGGCGACTTTAGAGTTAAATTGATGTGCATATTGGATAGGAAAGTCAATATGATATAGAATCTACCAATAAGTTTGGTAAAGGTCCAGTGGACCTATTACAGTCCTGAAGATGCAACGTGGGAGGATGAGGATGTCATGCAGGAGGAGTACTCACATCGTTTTGGAGTTGTTTGAAGAATTTTTTTGTACATGTGTATATAATGCATTGAGGACAATGCATAAATAAGGGGGATGGGAATGTAACACCCCTAGGATGAAATCCAATTGTAAATATACATATACTTTATAGGCTGGTGATCCATGATGTTTTGGGCTAGAGTGCCTTTATATATATTTTTTGAGACCAAAGTGCTTGTGTGATTTAATCCAGGGAGCCTATGAGATAAAAGGCCAACGAGCCTAACAAATGTAATATGTAATCACACTTGATTATATTAATTAAATACATATGTACTATATACCAATTTAGATGAAAGAGTATGGGGGGATACGACTCCATGAGAGGGAAAGGGGGCTAAGGGCTTGAGAAAAGGGGCCAAGTCAAGAGGGATTAAGCCAAGGAATAAAATAATATTATTCCTAATTTCTAAAGTTTTATGTAATGATTTTATCTTAAGTTCCTAAGTGAAGGAATTAATTATCAAGTGGGAGACAAGTTAGTTACATGATTTCCAAGTGTAAAAAATGCCACATGCATATATAATAGTGGGAATTAGTGTAATTCCATCATTCATTCCAATCATTATTTCTCAATCATTCTACCAATCATTCAATCAATTATTTATATACATCATTTTACCTTGGTTGGAGTGTGGAAGCTAAAGTTGTGTTTACCCAGTAAATCATTAGTGGTTTGGGTTGAAGAAGTAGGTTGTTATGCTTATGGAGAAATTTATTGGGGTGACAGAATTGTTGGAATAAGTTTCCCTATGTGCTAGGCTAGTGGGTGTTGAAATCTTAGAGAATACCTATGTTCCAATTACTACATATCTCTAAGACTTCATGGCCAACATGTTGCTAAATCCCTAGAAGGAAAGTGGGATAGTCGAAGGACTATTGAGCAGAAAAGGGGTACACTTCCCAGGGTGGGACGAGATGTGGTGAATGAGAGGATGTGAGCTAGGAATTTTTGTTGAAGTTGGCATTGGGCCTGTTATTTATTGTGCTATTGTCAGACCTTAGGTTGGCATAGGTAACATTTTCCCTGGTGGAGTCATTTCCCCAACTTGGGGGTGTCCTACTATTGAGAGTGTATGAAAAAACAAAGTCTATGTCTGGGAGGAATGTTTGAGGTGTGCATGTAGTTCATTATTTACAAAAAAAGATAAGTGTTATTTTATGTGTGTTTATATGCTGATTAATGTGTGTATATTTATGTTAATTCCTTTTGCTGTAATTATACATTATTATGTATGGTTGTGCATGTTATTGCTAGTTCTACATAATTGTTGCATATGCATGGCATATAGTTAATAAATGGTATCATAGAAAAATGTTTGTGGCATAGATCAGCCTACATGGTTGGGGATGTTACATTGTGGTATCAGAGAAAAATTTCAGGTTTTCTAGTAATGAGGAATGTTACATCCCATGTGGTGGTTTAAGGGTGCATTCAATGCTATAGCATGAGAAGAGTTATGGATTGTTTTTGTTGTTCATGGTGCTTGAGCTTGAGAAGCTTCATTTAGGGAAAAATTCACTTATTATCTTCCCATAACCTTGGTTAAACCTAAAGACCCATTATTGGTCCACAATTAACTCAGTCATGGTGCCCATGTCCCCTTTGTAGGTAAATGATACCCTACAAAGGTCACATGTGGTGGTATGAGGAGTCATCTATGGAATTTGAACCTAAGACACTAGGTTTAGGTTCAAAGGATATTTTCCCCTCCTTTTAATATGGATAAGGACCTGGGACCCATCTATGATTCCCAAGACCTTGTAATGGTAGCCATATATCAACTTGGATGCCAAATATTCCCTCGAGAAGACTCATTTCCTAGTTTCTAGGTGTTGTTCATGGTGGTTGGGCCTGAGAAGGTTCAATTATGATTTAAGGATATTGTTTCCCCCCTAATATTTTGTATTCCTTGACACCCATTTCCAATTCACAAAATCTACTCATGGCACCTATCTCCCACTTGGAGGCCAAAGACCCCATAAACATTTCTTGTCTATTGGTTTGTGGACTTCTTCAAGAATATTGAGCTTGGGAAGATTCAATAATATAATAAGGTATTTTTTCTCATTATTTGATTATGGAAAACTGCTTATGACCCATCCATGGTCTAATTTGGTGGTTTTAGGACATGATCATGGTGCTTAAGTCTAAGAAATTATGTTTAGGGAATGAGATTTTTATTTCCCTCCCTTGGCTCTAGTCAAGGACCTTAAACTATTGTTTCCCTACCACAACCATGGTGAAGTACTTGAGACCCATAAATGACGTGAAAAACATCGTAATGGCACTCATATCCAACTCCTAAGCCAAAGACCCCTTGGTAAGGACTCATATCACAATTGTTAGGTGTTGTTCATAGTCCTTGAGCTCGCAAAGGTTTAATTAGGTATTAATTACCTTGTTCCCCCCTTTAACCATGTTTAGGAATTAATATCCATTTTTTTTGCATAAAACCTACTCATGACACCCATATCCCACTTAGAGGTCTCAAAACAACCCTTACAAGGACTCATGCACTAGATGCTTAAGTGCCTTGTTTCCCCTCTTGTACATTTTTAGTCCTCAATATCCATTTATAGTGAATAAAATAAAATCATGGAATTCATATCCCATTGGATGTTAAAGAATCCCAACCATGTCCCCAAGAATGGTTCCTAGTATGGGCATGAGAAGAAGTTTATAGTGAATTTTAGAATCCATTGATTTTATACTTGGAATCATGACTTGGCCCAAGAGGCCCACTATTGGTGTGACAAGACTTTGAATAAGTCCCATATCCCATTCTTGGACCACATATTCCATACAAAGGGACTTCTAATGGTTTTAAACAACAATGTGTTCATGTTAAAAATGTGCACTCATTATTAACATGCACACATTAATAACATATGTGCACTTTTGTTGGTATAAATAAAAGAAGGCACAAAGAAAAACCTCATTGTCTTTGAGAAACAAGTTCATTTTTTCACAAGCATAAGCATTTCCAAGAAAAAAAATGTTGTTTCTATGTGTGTGTGTGTGTGTGTGTTCTAGGGAAAAATTACATCTTTTATTCCAGAACAAACAAAAAACACATTATATAGGTGCTTAGGGAACATTAAAAAAAATCAGGTTGATGTACTCAAGTACCAACAATTTGAGACAACCACCATAGACATCCAAAAATATAGGAAAATAGCAGTTCGATCATCATCAAGAAACATCAAATTTTGACAGAACAAAATGATATGGATTCCATAAACTACCATGTTACATCTTCCAAAAGATAAAATTGACACATCTACTAGAAGTATTAAAATAGGGATAATCAAATCTAGACTCAAAGGCTTGACCATCTAGATACTCCTTCAAAAATAACTAGCCAACAAGTATACAGAGCCCTATATTGGATAGTGCATCAACCAATGTTTTTAACTCTTGATACACATGTGGGAAAGTAATTGAATCAAAATATTTATTCTCTTTGAGTTGTTCAACCAAAGAAATTAAGATATTATTCTGAATTTGGAGTTGTTCATTCATCCTATAAATGACCAGCTTGGAATCACCAAACACTTGACATTGAATTGAACCTTTGTCTAGATATATCTTCATCTGAAGTTTGGGAGCCATTAATTCTCTAATTTTATTAGTACCCGTACCAATATTATCTTTGAACTAAAAATAGTGAGAATATGAAAGATAAAGAAGGCCCTCCAAGTTGCTTGTGGGCTCAGGGCCATAGTAGGCCCCATGAAGAAAACCTCAATATTTTGTTTAGTCAATTAGGACTTCACCCACATGTCTGTGTTTCATAGTTTTTTGAGGATGGTAATGTTGAAATTGTTGTATTATGCTCACCTAGTTAACCCAAGGTGACATATGATTTCAACAAAATAATAAAGTCATTTCCCATAACAATCATTGATGTTACTAATTTTTTTTGTTGATCCAAAAATATCGAACAAATTGCAATCACTTTCAGAATCCGTGTATTATAATGCTTATATAAAATGGTAGTGTTTAGGAAAAAAACAATAGTAACAAAAAATTCCGTTTTCCATATTTAAATTCACATTATATATGTATGTTGCATGCATTTACATAGTAATAATATTATCTATTCATTATTGCCAATGTCAAGGTCAATGCCATATATGAATTTAGCTTTATAGATGAAGGTATGTAAAGCCAACTTATTTGGGTTGTTGGATGCATATATTGCAATTTCATGCAAATTTGTAATCAGTTATAGTATATATGTCTAAATTGTTGGAGACATTATCGTAATTCTTTCTAACATAGTAATTAGACATAATGGAAATTATTCTAAATTTCTTCAACATCATAGTGATGTTAACATCATAGAATGAGGTTTCATAACTTTTGCAAAAACCTATATCAAATAATATTTCTTTGTCTTTGGGATTTATTCTC
>JASDQU010099773.1:205940-231534 GCA_032191745.1 Picea mariana | reverse complement strand
AGTCTGAGACGCCACTCTAACGAGTGGCGTCTCAGACTAAGTGTGTGTGTGTGTGTGTGTGTGTGTGTGTGTGTGTGTGTGAGAGAGAGAGAGAGAGAGAGAGAGAGAGAGAGAAATTTTGTGAAGTTCTTATTTTAATCTATCATTGTGAAGATGGGAAATAAATGAAAACAAACAAGAAACTTTGATATGAAGGAGCAATCCCATGAAAAAGTCAATGAACTAAGAGAAAAGGAAAAGTTGGGTGTGGAAAAACATAGGAATCCATCAATCATCGTCTCAATTCCTTGTAAAGTGGAGGTTGTGATAATATATACCTTGTCACCACAGGTGAAGCATATGCATCCAATGGAGTTCATTCCACGTTTGACATCAAGTCAACCTTTAACTAATGTTCCATCAATAAACAATTATCAAGTTGAAGAAGACACAAAAATTTTGGTAGACATTAAGTATACAAAGAGAGAAAATAGAAATTCATATTTTGTACAACCTTTCGGTGAAGAGGCTCCTATGGTGAAATATGTTTTTAAACAATTAGATTTTCATCATACTGACCACCAATATGTCTAGTTCACTTATAATCTTGACCAACAAGTGAAGAACTTGATACAATCTCCTAGTGAATTTCCAAAATTTCATGGGGATGTGTTTTAGACTTCTGGTCCACATTTCTTATCTCATCTATCGAGTGAAAAATAAATATAGATGTGTTTGTGTGGATGAAATTTCCATAGTAGTCCCTGAAGGTAAGTTAACTAAAAAAATATTGAATGGAAATGCAAAAAAATATTAAAGAGTGTTCTGAATTGATAAACAATGCATCAAAATGTTAGTTATTTTTGGATTTGTTAAAGTCACACACTTTAGATATTGTTAGGTAAATTTTAGGCATAATGAAAATTAAAATTTTAGAGACCACTAATAATGTTGATATAAGTCTTTAGGTTAGTTTTAATACAATTTGAAAGAACACGCATCTAAAAGACTATAATGTGACCCATCGTGTATTGTAACAATCGATTGTAAATAAGACCATGAGGCAATGTTGTTTTCTCACACACACATCTAACATTATGAAGGTAAGTTCCAAAAGCATCCAAAATTATTCTATTATAAGATAAATCCTCAACAACCGAGGTCAAATATATTATCAGGACTTCATTTTTGGGTCACCTTGTTGTAGCATGAATTCAGTTGAAGTTGTTCAGGGACTAATAAAAAAATTTGGCATGAAAACTCCCATTCTCCCTCCAACCAAAATGATGTGGTAAAGTTGAGAAGGGGTTCTAGGGACTATGAATCCCTCACTAAATACCTTCTTAACATGACACAAACAAAAATCTATGATATATTCAAGGATGAGCACAAGGATATGAACCCGTGACAAAGATATTTGAGAAATCAAAACCTTGGTATGTTAGAATATGTGTAGACCATAGAACATGATGCTACATATTACACTTATATTTTGTTATCATTATGGCACATATATACACATATGTCATGTTTTTCATACCAAATATGTGCAATAATGATCAGTCATACTACCACTAATTTCATCGATACTTTATTCATAGAATCATGTGTCCATGGATTGATGAACAAGCATATTATGAAAAATATTTTTTAGATGGGTCATGCCCTTGGTGCAATGTATTTGCATTATTGACCTAGTGCATTCAAAAAAGTGAGGAACGTGAATTTTTGAGGATGGTGGTTGATGTGGAAAGCTTCAAATATGTTTCTTATGAACTATATGGTGGAAAAGAAAGAAAAAAATGTAGCATTGGTGAGATCCCAAGTTAGTGTTTTTTACTTGAAAGGAATATTTTCTTTCAACTTGCACTTTGAAATTAATCATATAGTTTGGAAAATGTAAAATTGTACTTATGCCTTTATTTTTGTGTCATTAGGAATGAGTATGTGATTTCATCAAGGAATTTTTGGAAAAAACCAACAATATGTTCAACATGTCCATGTGTCACAATGGAAAGAAGAGTAGTTTAGAATATGCAAGGATACCTTTCCCCTCAAAATTATGTTGTTTTTTGTGTATCTTGCTACAAACTACACCCTCCAACCACAGAATGATATTTAGAGCCAATATTCTCATTTAGACGAGGTCATCATATTGGTACATATGGCATATAGTCATGGGCCAGATAGTAGTGAAGATAGGAAGATAATATTGAAGGAATATAAATTATATGTAAGTGATAATAGGTTCCATGACCTACATTATGTACAACATTTATTTCAAAAATTTTACAATCACTTAAAGGAGAGGGATATACAAATGGATCAACATTGGATTTGTTCTTATTATTGTGTGGGATGGTTTAAAAATGTTGTTGTATTTCAATGGTTGAGTTTGTTGCACAAAAAATGCAATGTGTTGCATATTTATAACTATTTTTAGACTAGGAATGGGAAATATGAGCATGATGGGGCTATTGTGTGCATACAAATTGCATTACAAAGGGAGGAGATTAATTTTATGAAAATTTCCCCTAGTTGAGATGTAAAGTATATAGTGCAATAGTGTTCAATAGTAATGGAAAAGGGAACAATAAGGAAAGAGGAATATACAAGGAGAGGAGTATGTGAAAAAAGTTTTTGGAGGTCATTCCTATAGATAGGTCACATGCATATCATTACAACAAAATATGTGGAACTAAGGATTTCATTTAGTTCAAATCTTATACAACCCCATATTCAAAATATGGATGCGAAAAATCATTATTTTGTAGACCATGTAGCAGTTGTGAATGGAATGATTGTGAATTAGATGTTTAGGTTGTTGCATGGGATAAGATATCACTTGTAATAGATTCATTGAATATAACTGTCAAATAAACCTAGTTAGAGGAGGGACAATCATCTATATCACTAGATTATGATCATGTCTCAGATCTTGTATAAATAGGTACATTACAATTGGAAATACTTGAAAATATTGTGGTAACAATATATGAGGGTTTGTGGTTTATCTATATTGTCAACCTCTTACACACTTGTACCTGAATATGCATTGCATTTTTTCAAGACACATATACATAGTGGTTGCTAGGAAAGACAATGAATGGGGTACATATTAGTTGGCATGATGCCTAGGGGGGAATCAAAACCTCAATCCACTATTAACTAACAATTAATATAATGAATTTATATTGGCTTGATGGTTGTTAAGGGTGAATAACTTACACTAGATGAAATCTCGAGAAACATCAGTAGTTATGTATTCATGGATTATAGACCAAGTGCATCCGTATATCACTTTATGAACTTATTCATTGGTACAAATCTCCAACTACAAATAGTGTCTAGAAAGATCTCGTCAAAGGCATGCTACTTCATAACTCATTTATATCATGATAAATTGATGGATACCATTAATAACATAGATGATATAGATAGTGTACTTGAATAACCTCATGTAAGTATATAGGTGAGGTAAACTAACGTGTTCAATCTTGTGTTCTATTTTGAAGTATGTGTGTTGATTGTTATTTTTATTATTTTTTCAATGCATTTATAGATGACTACAATTATTTTAGTGAATTATTCTAACATTTCTACCCTTATTTGTGCCCAAGTTATACAAAGAATCACAAACACTTGAAGGTTCACCAACAAGAAAAACAATTATTTTCAACACCACCAAACAAATTCTTGGAAAGATTAAATTTCCTATTTGAAACCTGATTTCGTTACGTTTTTTGCATTGCCCAACTCCCCTAAATCTAACTTATACATTTGCATGAAATGCACATAACCTTTCACCATCAATGCACCCCTACTAATTGCCTTCTATTTTTCCATACACTTATCTTTTAATTGGAGTCATAGGTATTCTCTCATGAATAAGACACACACTTGTTCTTGACCTTTGTCTTGGTCTTAGTATTGGAAATATTGTCTTGAGTGTAACAATCCTAGTTCAACTAACTCTCCTAAGGCCACCTTATAAATTTCCCCTTTTGTTGTTTTCATGGTGTTTATGTAGTGTCTCCTTTCAAATAGTTCACTTATGTTATATTATAATATAGGAATGTGATGATGCATCAAAATATCTTATAAAGAAATGTCTAATTTTTTTTTTATCTAAGAATGTGATGAAGATTATCCCAATTACCACATAAAGGTATCTGAGGCAATAAATTAGGGATTTGGTCTCCTCAATTATAGAAATATGCATTTTCTCTTTTTCTTTAATCAATTCTTTAAGCAATTTTGGTGAATGTGGACAAGTTTGGATATACTAGAGAATATGAAAATCATCATTAGGCAAGTGGTATAAAATCACAATCCAAAGGAAGCTATGATAAGTCTAGAGTGATATGTTTTTATTGTCTTTAGATGGGACACAACATTGAATATTGTCCTAAGAAAGAGTTTAAAAAAGTTAAAGACAAGGTTAAACATGGTGGAGGTCAATGTCACCAAGGTAATGTTGCCCAAGATGGTGGAGATGATTAGTTACATAAATACGAAAACCCTTAAGGATTAGATAAATCATGAGTGTTTCCAAGTTTCTTAATATGTTCTCCTGTAAAAAAAACGTAATTGAAGGTTCAACATTGAATCTTGAGGAACATTTAGAGTTCTAACAACTCTTAGAAGGTACTCTTGAATTCAAAGTTCAAAATAAGAGGTATGGATATATTGTTGATTTGATGTGTACCTTGGTTTATTCTAACCCCAAGAGTGTTTATGAAGTATCATGTTCTACACAATGCGCTAAAGCCATGAAAAAATAATATGACAACATCATGAAGAATGATGTATGGGATTTTTTATTTATACGTAAGGGGAATAACATCATCAGTAGTAGATGGATTTCTAATGATTCCATAAAAAAGTATAAAGTTATATTTATTGTGAATGAATTCAGCAAAAAAAGTGGATATTGACTAAGAGGATATCTCTGGTCTAGTGATGAGATATACTACCATCATATGCATTAGTTTCCTGGCTTATTGTTATAGTTGAATTATTCACTAGATGAAGTGAACCATACTTTTTTTTAATGGTGGTTGGAAATTTTAGTTAATGCAATAACCACACGGTTTTGAAGTTAATGGTATGGAGGATATTCTATGTATGTCAAAATAATCCCTTTATGGTCTCAAGCACACTCATGATGCATGAAACACTCAAATTAATGAGTATTTTTGTGGAAAAGACAAAAGGGTGTTATATGTCAATGCCCATCTATATTTTTGTCTAATGAATACAACATTGTGGTTATTGTGGTTGCTAAAATGTTTATATGTGGATTCACTCTACCTAGTACTGATTATGATTTGATTCATCGGTTGAAGAGTAATTTGTCTCATGAATTTAATATGAAGGAGTTTCCTATCAATATTGACTATTAGGTGAATGAAGTGCTACAAGATGCCATTTATTATGTATTTGATCTTAGGCTAACTAAAGAACAGGGATGATTTTAAGGATGGAAATTTGTTTTAAAATGTTGAAACCTTGGCGAATCTTACTAATCCTTCATATGCCAACTATAAATGTTTGGCGATATTTCTGTAAAAATATTCAAATTTCTAAGGATTTTATATAGTTTTTATAAAATTTTGGCAATTTTTAGGGTAAAATAATTTTATCCTATAGAATTTGGGCGAATTATTTTTAAAATAGCGAATCTCATTTTTGGAAAAACCATGGAAAATTAGCCCACGAGCGAAATTTAACCCCTAAAATCATCCATGCTAAAGAATTTAGATTGATTAGTAGTAAAATTAAATTCCTTAAGTAGTGAAACAAAGAGATCCTCTTATTGAAGATTTAAGGTCAAACCCAAGATGAGATAGAAGGGAATTTTATGTGTTTTAGAGATGAAACAAAATATGTTAATTTTGGAAAAATCAATGTCATACAAATTATATGAGACATTAAATATTTAACAAATGTTCTTATTACAAAGGCCAAGGCATTCTTATAAGTTATTTTTTGTTACAGTTATATACAACTCTAACTTATAACTTGACTTCAATTTTCAGGGGTAAAAAATATAAAATCATCTCAATATCTGTGTGTGTGGTGCCCCAATGGAACACATTGTTGAAACTATTTCATCAATTTTGGGAGAATATGTTTATGGTTCTCCAATTAGCAGCATCGAGAAGACATTCTCCCAATTGGTCATGTTGATTTGACCAAGGGAAATGACTCATTTACTCACAGAGCTTTACTAATGGTGAATGGTCTAGGCGTAGTCTTTTTCTTGATGAGGAGTGGAGAGACTCGAGGTGCTCTCACATGTACTGCTCTAGGATGGAGTGATTTATATTAATTAGATGTGCATGTGAGGAAATAATCATCAACATAAATATAATATATAAATAATATATTTATAATATAATGTACAAATATTTAAATAATCAATAATCAATAACTAATAATTAATTAATTAATGAAAAGACAATAATGGAAAAGACATGTCCATTAAATGAAAAAGGAACTCCACCCAAGTATATATATCGAGGCCCTCAATTTTAATATATCATCTCATATAATATTTTACTTACAATAACCTCTCATCAAGTTTGCTAAGTCTTGTTGAGATTTTTAGTGTTTAATTATTCTATGATAACGATAGCATTTAAATAATAAGGAAATAATTATCAAATATAAAAATTAGAAAAAATCAACATGGTATTAGAGCTATTTAAAATATTTCAGTGCTAGAGCTAGTATAAGTCTCTTCTAAAAATAGTTAAAATCTTTCAGTGCCAGAGCTAGTATAATTCTCTTCTAAAGCTAGTTAAAAGCTTTCAATACCAGATCTGATAGATCTACTTCAGATATTTTATTTTTTGCAATTGTACAGTCATGTTCACGAGTGGCCTATGCACACAGAGAGACCACATTACCTTTGGTCATGATTTTCCTAATTATAGGGCGTGGAAACCTTAAGGATTGCACTACATAGTGCGACCAACTCTTTTGGTCACTCTCCGTTTCTTTGCAAGATGGGATCGGTTGCATTGTGATAACTAACATAGATGTTATAGACTCCACAATAGTGATTGGTGTTCGAGAGGGAGTTATATATATATATATATATATATATATATTGTTGGGATGACCAGCCCATTCATTGGTACATGACAACATTAGTTTATTTGAGCTATGGAATCAAATATTTGTACACTTACATTATAGGGCTTTACCAACATTGAAGAGGATGGTCACATGACTTCTAGAGCTTTAGGTAGAGCATGATGGCATTTGCAGGGGATGTGCACTTTGCAAGAATGCCAAGGGATCTTTTCTAAGAAATGACATCAGGTACATAGGGATCTTGGATATAGTACATTTAGATGTATGTGGACCTATGACAATTTCAACTTTGGGTGAATTCCTATACTATGTGATATTCATTGATAATTTATTCCAGGAGACATGGATATTCTTCATGAATACCAAGGATGAAGTATTCAATATATTCCAGGAGTTCAGGGCTCAAGTAGAGAGTCTGATAGGGAAGAAGATCAAGGTGTTGAGATCAAATAATGGAGGAGAGTATACTTATAGGTACTTTAGTGATTTATGGAATTGGTGAGTCATATCATTGATTCCAAACCTTCTAATTATGAGGAGGCAGCAGGCTAACAAGTTTGGAGAGATGCCATGATGGAGGAATATCAGTCCATCATGAAGAATGATGTGTGGGAGATTGTGTCGAAACCTGAGGGGAAGTCAGTGGTGACTTCCAAGTTGATCTACAAGATCAAGTATGCAGCAAACGACAACATCGAAAAGTACAAAACAATGTTCATGGCAAGAGAGTTCTCCTAGAAAGAGGGAGTGTACTATGAGTAGAAGTTTTCTCTAGTCACCAGGTACACTTCCATCAGGACCATTATTTCCATTGCAGCAGTCATGGATTGGAGATTACACCAGATGGATGTAAAGACTACATTCCTCAATGGTGTGATTGGAGAGGAAGTGTACATAAAAAAACATAAGGTCTTTGAGCTATATGGGAGGGAGTCTCATATTTCCAGGCTGAAAAAGGCCTTGTGCATACTCAAGCATGCACCTAGGGCATGGTACTCCATGATTTATGGATACTTTATGAGCTTGGGATTAACCAAGAGTGAAGTAGATCCCAACCTTTACTACAATTTTTTTTACGGTGATCCTTTGATCTTGTTGTTATATGTTTATGACCTATTCCTTATGGGAGTAGACCAACTCATCGATCAGTGCAAGAGGGAGTTGGAATCTGATTTCAAGATGAAAGATATTGTCTTGATGCATTATTTCTTGGCATTGGAGGTGTGACATAAAACAGGTAACATATTCCTTGAACAAGGGAAGTACACAATTGAGATCTTGAGCAAATTCAGTATGATGGAATGCAAGTCCATGGCTACACCTATGATGAAAAATTTGAAGAAGCTGAGTGATTCTGCTTCAAATTTAGATCTAGTGGATCCCACTAGGTACAAGCAACTGATTAGATCCTTGATGTACCCAATTAACACCAGGCCATATATTTTCTTTACAGTGAACACCTTGAGCCAGTGCATGGTTGAACTGAGGCACTTCCATTGGGTTGCAACAAAGCATGTGTTGAGGTACTTGCATGGTACATTTGAATATGGTATGAGATACGACTTAGGTAGTGAAGTGAGGTTGTAGGGTTATATTGATTCTTACTGGGCAAGGAGTGTAGTGGACAGAAAGAAAACCTCAGGGTTCTACTTCAGCTTATGATCAACTATGATATCTTGGTTCAGTAGGAAGCATAATTCTATAGCACTCAGTACAACAGAAGCAGAGTATATCGCAGTCAGTGTCACAAGTCATAAAGCAGTATGGCTTCAGAAAATTATTGCAGGACTATTTGATCAAGAGCTAGAGATAACCTTAATACATCGTGATAATCAAAGTTGTGTCAATATTATGGAAAATCCAATGTTTCATGACAAGTCGAATCACATTGAGATTAAATATCACTTCATCTCAGACATGGTACAAAAGAGAGAAGTAAATATCTAGTACATATCCACATATGAGAAAATTGCATACATTCTCACTGAGCCTATGTCTAAGACAAAGTTTGTATACTTCAAAGACAAGCTTGGTGTGATGACGAATGTCTCCCTCACTAAGAGGGAGTGTTGATGGTTCTCCAGTTAGAAACATCGGAAAAACATTCTCCCATATTGGTCATGCTGATTTGACCAAGGGAAATGACTCATATACCCATGGAGTTTTTCTAGTGGTGAATGGACCAGGCATAGTCTTTCTTCTAACGAGGAGTGGGTAGGTTTGAGGTGATCTCACATTTCCTTCTCCAGGATGGAGTGATCTATATTAATTAGACGTGCATGTGAGGAAATAATCATCAACATGAATATAATATATAAATAATATATTTATAATATAATGTATAAATATATAAATAATCAATAATTAATAATTAATTAAAAGACAATAACTGAAAATATATTTCCATTAAATGAAAAAGGAACTTTGCCCAAGTATATATATCGGGGCCCTCAATTGTAATATATCATCTCATATAATATTTTACTTACAATAACCTCTCATCAAGTTCGCTAAGTCTTGTTGATATTTTCAATGTGTAATTATTCTATAATAACAATACCATTTAAATCATAAGACAATAATTATCAGAACTCAAAATCATAAAACATCAACAAAATATGTATCCTACCTCTTAGATGGAAGAGTATCATCTCATAGGAGCTACATATGCCAAACAGTTAAACGTGGTTACAAATTCTTTGAAATTGTGTTTACCAAATACTTTTGAATTGTAAAATTATATTCATAATGAATGAAAATATAAAAAAATAATTTGTATTAACCTCATCCAAGAAACCCCTATTATCCCATAACAAGTATGCTTGTAATAAGAGCATTGATGAGGATCAACTAAACTAGAACCAAAAGGGCCATCTTGACTATATGTTGTGTCATATAGAGAAGTGGTCATGTGGCCTAAAGGCCCTAACCTTGGAGATATAACATACTTTGTAGATGGATCTTGATAGGAGGTTGTGATAAATACACTATGTTGAAGTACATTGCATGTTAGGGTGGATATCACAATGTTAGTTGAATGATTCCTATCTCCAAGATGAGGTGGTTCGGGAAATGGGATTAAGAATACACCTAGGAAATGGTGCCCTTCTCAATGGTTATTCCTAGCCCTTTCACAATCTTGAGTAGAGTCAAGATCAACCCCATAGAATTCACTAATGTCAAAATAATTGACATGGGGAACCATAATAAACTTGGCCCATAATTTATGAAGAAAATATAACGATCCCTCCTATTATTGTAGTGAGGCTTATCAAATACCATAAACCACCTATCCATCCAATTTATTTTCCATGGTTGGAATGCAAACTAGTCCATGCAAAGAAGCCTCTTTATCAAATCAAGGAGTTGACTAATTATAGGGTCAATAAACAATTGGACAATAATCTCTTTGGTTACATGTATATCTTTCACCTCTTCCTTATTCATTCTGATTGAGTAGGATTCTATGATCCTATCCCTATATTCAAATATATTGGATAACTGACCATTGACATGATTAATGGGAGCAACAATTCAAGCAAAGTGGACAAGGGAAGACAATACAATTCTCTAGTATTCCTAAGCTCACCAATTAGGTTTCTAATTTCATCTAAGCATTGATTAATTTATGTGTATGGTTCTCCTCGGGGTTAGGGTTTTTCTCCATCCCATCTAAATAAAATTGTGTTTAAACAATACCAATTTTTTATACAAATTATGTAAAATATTTGATGATTTTACAAATATAAAAATTATATTTGAAATAAAACATACCTAGAAATGGGAGATCCTCTGTTGGAAACATCGAGTGCTAAAAATTCTAGCCTCAATCCTACTTGTCCTCATCAATTATAGGATGAATCGACAACAAAATGCATGCATGGGATGAAGGAAGATTGTGGAAAAAAGACATTGGGGTAGGAAAAATGAATAGAGGAAAGGGTCATGGTATTTTTTTAGATAGAGGAATGTTCATGCGTTAATAACACATGTGTCCTTTTAAAAATGTGCACATGTTCCTAATGCATGCACATTTTTTTCACATGAAAAACCAATGTGGATTCAACATGTTCATGGGAAGATAAGTATGTGGAGGTTTGGTAAGTGATGAAGCTATTTAAATATGAAAATATGAATGTTCCTAGAGTGCATGAGAATTCCTTAAATTCACAACGAGCACACATTTCCATTGGATGATTTTAGGAACCAACTTTGTGCAACCACCCAATCATATTTTCAAAGAAAAAGATCAATAAAGTTATGCACTTCATTAAGAAGAGATAACTTCAATCACAATTGGATGATACTATGTGATAGAACTCAAAGGAATACAACTAATACCATGAAACATCATATTCCATACAAATTATCAACTGGGGAAAAGGGTTGGCTTTATATCCAAATAAAAAGATTTACAAACCCAAACTCTAATCTCAAGCCACTATGATACAATACATATACCATTAAGAGTGCAATAATTCATTTAACCTTAACTTTCCATTAGGGAAAATTCTAAGGATTCGTACTTATCTTAAAGTGTAGAAATTTTTGGGAATCATGTTAATTCTTAAAATGAAAACTATAAAAATTTTGGTGATACTTTTGTAAAAATATTCAAATTTCTAAGGATTTTATGTAGTTTCTACAAAAGTTTGGTGATTTTTAAGTAAAATAATTTTATCATGTATAGAATTTGAGTGAATCATTTTTGTAAAAAATGAAAATTAGTGAATTAGTTTTAGAAAAAAATGTGAAAAATTAGAAATTTATCCTTTAACATTTTCCCTACTTTCCATCCTACCTTGGGAAGTTGGGATGCATATAATTTCAATTTTTATCTCACATGACATTATATTTAGGGATAATTTTAAGGATGGAAATTTATTTTAAAATGTAGAAACCTTGGCGAATCTTACTAATCCTTCATATGCCAACTATAAATGACTAGCGATATTTTTGTAAAAATATTCCAATTTCTAAGGATTTTATATAGATTTTATAAAATTTTGGCTATTTTTAAGGTAAAATAATTTTATCCTATAGAATTTGGGCAAATTATTTTTAAAATAGCGAATCTCTTTTTTTGAAAAACCATGGAAAATTAGCCCATGAGCGAAATTTAGCCCCTAAAATCATCACTGATTATATTCCTCCAATAGTTGAGGGGTTAGCAAAACTATACCCACTAGTTGAGATTAACTCAAAGAACAATACACCAATCCCATCTAATTAGATCATCCCATCTAATTAGCTCATTGACATGGTGATACATTAAACACATCATGGTTTATAAAATTATTCGTAATTGTTAAGTAATGTCAATTACCTTTGTATGGTAAGTATTTGACACTTGAAAAGGAGATAAAAAGTTTCCTCACATAATAGATAATGGGATAGAAGTTTTTTCTTAAACATCAAATTCTAATGAAATGGGGACTTGCACTTCTAGCTCTAATAAAATGGGTACCATTACTTCTTGAGGGAAAATTGTTGTTCTATGTCTCAACATGATTTTGGATATTGTTAACCTCGTCTCAAAATTGAGCATGCATGAAGCTACAAACCCAAATTTTGTCATATCTCATCACACTTGACCTCACTTTTGTGACCAACAATTGCCTATCATCATGCATTCACCTTTTTTATAGACATGTAACTAGTGCATAATCTAATGTATGCCATTAATCTTACATTAACACCTAATCACCTAATTTGAATGGTGCAAACTCAAGTGATAGACCAAAACATAATTGCATGCATTACTTTTAACTCCATATCATGATTCCACATCCATGATATTTTGTAGTTTGAAAAATCAAAATTCTATCTAACTAGAAGATCAATGTTAAAGTTATGTTTATGACCCCATGTTATCCTATAAGGAGTGCATGATCCCACCATTGTGACATAACCAATTATATCTAATGTGCAAGAGCTCATGATCTTGTTATAAAATGATGCCTTTTATCACATAGGGTAGGGTAGGGGAGTTTATAAGGAGTGCATGATCCCAACATTGTGACATAACTAATGATATCTAATGTGTATGAGCTCATGATCTTGTTATAAAATGATGCCTCTTATCATATAGGGTAGAGGAGTTATCACTCTACTTTGATGTTTAAAAGGTTACCTATTTCATGTCATAATATCATAGAGTCATTTGGATGATCAAATTAACTATGTTATTGTAGTAAATACAATTGAATATATTACCAAAATATTAATTTCATGTTTGTCTAACCTTAAATGATCTATACCTAAAGTGAATTATCATGAGTGTGGTGCACATTTCCTTCCATTGTTTTTTAGGAATAAAGATGGGATCACATCACCTTGAAAGACATTCCCCTCAAAACCTTGAGTGATATAGACCCAAGGTGGGAGCTCATCACCTTCACGTAGATTCCCCTCAATTTATGGAAATAAAAGTGGGATCACATCACCTCCTTATGTACATTCCCTTCAATCTATGGAAAAATGGGTAACGAATGTGACTTATGCAATATAAAAGCATAACAATCAAATTAGTATGATATGGCAAATCACAATGAATGGTGAACTATTATAAACAACTAATTAGAAGAAGCTTAACAATAACGAATCAAAAGTGATTTTATCATAAGGAATATAGTGATATATGACTGTCAAATATTGATATCCTAATACAAATGCAATAATGTAATTTAAATAATTAATTAAACATATTAATATTAAAAAATAAAATTTAATAATAAAATTTAAAAAAATAATTAAACATATTAATATTAAAAAATAAAATAATAATATAATTGCATTGTATGGGATTTGTAAATTGCAAATAATAATATACTTGCATTGTATGAGATTTGTAAATTGCAAATAATAATATACTTGCATTGTATGGGATTTGTAAATTGCAAATAATAATATACTTATATTGATGTAGTGAGATAATTAGAGTTCAAGATATGGTAATAGTTGTAAGGAAAATAAAATTTAAAATTGTTTTATAAATTTATATATATTTAGTAAAATAAATAAATAAAATTTTAAACTGGGTAAAAAATATTAATGTGACAATTCAAAAGCTGGTAAGAGATTTTTGAAAATTAAATATGTATTTTTGGGAAGATGAGAAAGTCTTAATTTTAATTTTGACAAATGATATGGTTTTATAATTTTCTTAATTATAATTGAGTTCTCGAACTCTATATAAACATGTCAAAAATAACAAATAAAAAAATATAATTGAATCATCTAAAATGTTGAAAGGAATCTTTCCTTAACCTAAAGGTAGCTATCCTCCCCAAAGGAAAGGTAGGCTCTCTTTCTCCAACCAAAGTGCTTATTAAGAAAGAATCTTTCTCTCCTACAAATTCATTTTAATTTATTAAGGATTTTGAGAAATACCACGTGGATCGAACGTGATCTAAAAATAAATGATATTAGTATTTAGAATATTTATGAAAGGAAATCCGATCTCAACAATTAAGAGTGTTCAACGAACATTGAAAGTGAGTTCGTTGCCATCGTCGTCTACCTCCAACTATGGTCCTATTTTCTTGTAAATTAACCTATTCTTCAAGCAATGTCAAACATAAGAAAATGAATATATATATTTTACAATTTCTATGTTATTGACTGAATGTTACATCTACCCACTCTCATCAAACAAAGTTAGATATAAGTCTTTCTCAAATGGAATATCCACTTAACCTTTTTGGACATAAGTTGTAGTATAACCTATAATATGAACATAAATTTCAATTGGGCAAGTTCCACATCCGAGAAAATCGGTCATAAAAATTCAACCCAAAAAAGTGTATAATTGTTAACTATAATTACAAAAATAACAAAATAATTAAAATTGTGGAAAATCATTTAGCATAATATTAAATTATGTATATATGTTTTTATCCATGTGTGTATATGTAATGTGTGTATATGTAATTTTTTTTTTTTTTTTTGGTTATACTTTTTGCTTTATTAATGAAGGTTTTACTCTTGAATTTATGATATAATATGTGTGTTTACGGAATATTAAAGAATACTTCTAATTTTTCTAGACATTAATAAACATCTTTCAAAATTATTTGGGTAAATTCTTTTCAATACATTTTTTTAATCATAAAATATTCTTATTTTAACTAAATACTTCTTTTTATATCACCCAATATCTATAAACTTCTCATACCTCACATCCCTCCAATACTTCCAATATATTGATTTTATTTTTCACAATTTTAAAACTACTTTTACAAATAAATATGATAAGATATTAATTCACAAAATAAAACCTCATGATTTTATTATTTCACTATCACATATTCTTAATCCCCACTACATATTTATATTACCTTCGCTACATATTTATATTATTATCCTTATAATAGAAATTCACTCTAAAATATTAATTCCTACTTATGTTTCTATCTTTTTCATTTTTTCTATTCTTTCTAATTGCATTCCTCTACATGCATGAAGTGGTGGAATGTTGTTTAACTTGGTGAACACAAAACAACAATTTACCCTAAATCAATTGTTTTTAAACAATGTGTTAGTGTTTTAACAATGTGTCTTTTATGAGAGGCATTGCCAAGTTTTCCCATGTTATTAAATTACGTGGAAATAATGTTTTTTTATACCAATGTGTCAAATCCCAACTACCAAACTCAAAGGAAAAATGGTGAATCGATGTGACTGCTACGCAAAAGTGCAAGAAAATTTTAATGGGTTTAAAAATCGTATTGATATATATTTAGTAAGATGAAAAAAAAGTTGAAATAATGATAAATAATGAAAACATAAAATAAGTGTTAATTAGCAATTTGGTCATGATCCACTGATAAAGAAACTCTTAAGGATGTTTTCTTGCTACTTCGATTGTGGAGCATTCATCACGTATAAAGAGGTGGGCTGTCATGTTGTAGTTATGGTACATGATCTCTTGACTTGACTTAATAATCATGATAGATTTTGTTAAATAATGACTCCCTTGCATAGGTGTGATGACCCACAAGAAGTAAACATGTTATTTGGGGAAACTAAGTTTTAGTGGGAAATGACAACACTTTACTTTCATCAACTTAATAATGTCTTTTTGACTTTGGATCATGAGTAGGCAACATAGGAAATTTAAAAAGTCTGTTATGAACCAACACCTTGAGAATGATAGAAAATCAAGGAATACCAATCCACTTCGAGGGGGGAACTTTCTTTTACAATATATTCAATGTACAAAATGAGATATGATGATCCTAAGACTAGGTCTCCTTGGTGTATATATAGGAGACCAAGGGTACAAATATAATGAAAGGGTGCAATGAAGGGTTCTAGCCAACATACAAATATAACACTAGAAATGTAATAATTCAATATTTAGGGCCTAATAAGGGGTTTTATACATAACATGGGGCTTTGTCTAGGGATTAACATGCCCCTCCCCTTCAAACAAATGTTTTCTTCAACACTTGACTAATTGCGGGTGTTTCTACTTGAAGAACTCACCTTCCCATGTCACCTCGTCCACTGGTAGGTTTTTCCATTGTATGGGGTACTTTGTAATTGCTTGATTTCTCAGAGTCTTAATCCTTGTTTCAAGGATTGTTTTTGGTTCTAGTATGATTTTCCCTTCTTCATTCTCTAGTAAAATAGTTTGGACCGAGATCTTGGTGTTGATTACCTTCTTTGAGCAAGAAACATGGAAGATTGGATGTACATGTGAACATGGAGAGAACTTCAATTTGTAATCCATACTTCCAAAAATCCTTCTTGATCATGTGGTATGTTTTCAATAATTTTGAATGTCTTCCTATAGGAGAAGCATGCAATTCCAGAAGGACCTTTTGTTTGAGTTGGAAATTATTACATAAATATAGGCAACGATCATATCATAGAAAATCATTATTCCATACAAAATTATCTAATGAACTGGGTTCCTCTTGTATTTTTTGAATGCTCTTGCATACTTATTGATCTTGCTTCCATTCTATTCTTTCTTCATCCACCCAATCGGACTGCATAATAGAAATAACACATAGTGAACCTTTTATTTCTTCTTCTTTCCTTGAAAGGGCATCTGCCACAACATTATGTTTTCCTTTTTTGTAGATAATTTCAAAGTCATAACCTAGCACCTTTGTAACCCATTTTTGTTTCTAATCGTTGCTCCAAGAATTACTTCAAACTATCATGATCTGCTTTTACTTTGAAGTGTCTCCCTATTAGGTAAGGGTGTCATTTTTTAACTACATGTATTATGACCAACATTTATTTTTCATAAATGGGTTTGAATAATTTTTTCCTTTAGGTTGGTTAATTTCAAATACAAGGGGCCTTCCTTCTTGCATTAAAACTACACCAATGCCATGGCCTGAGGCATAACATTCCATGATAAATGTTTTTGTGGAGTTAGGTATGGCTAGGATAGGATTTGTACACATAGCCTCCTTAAGTTTTTCAAAATCTTTTGTCGTTGCATGAGTCTAAGAAAACGATTCCTTCTTTAATAATGCTATTAGAGGTGTTGCTAGTTGACCATATTTATTTACAAACTTGTGGTAATAACCTGTCAATATTAGGAATCCTCTAAGTCTCTTCGAGGTTTTGGGAATTGGCCATTCCCTCATAGATTTAATTTTTTCAAGGTCCACTTTTACACCTTCATGAGATACAATATGACCTAAATATTCCACTCCTTGAACCCCAAAGGCACACTTGGAAGGATTTGCATACAATTGTTGCTCTTCCAATAGTTGTAATACTTTGTCAACATGTTGTACGTGCTCTTTCCAAGATTTATTGTAGATTAGTATGTCATCAAATAATACTAACACAAGATTTATTGTAGATTGAAAATAGAATTCATCAAGCTTTGAAATGATGAAGGTGAATTAGTAAGTCCAAATGGAATAACCAAAAATGCATAATGAACTTTATGTGTTCTAAAGGATATTTTGGGAATGTTTTCCTACCTCATTCTAATTTGATGATATCCCAAACAAGATACAACTTAGTAAATATAAATTCTCCATGCAATTCATCTCAAAATTCATCAATGATGGGAATAAGAAACTTATCTTTGATGGTAATTTTATTGAATTGTCTATAATATGGACACATACACCAAGAACCATGTAATGTCCCCATTGGTAATGTTAATGGTTTTCTATCCAATATGTATTTCTAATTATGTTCTTCTCCAAACACATCTGTTGTTAAGTTGATTAAGGACTTTCTAAAAACATTTTTTCATAACCCATAGATAGACATTTTGACAAACATGTTGCACTCATCTAAATACACTAGAAAATAGAAGAGATAATATGGCACTTTATTAATTATAGAATCTTGATCACAAAATAAAATGTCTATGGCTTTCATAGCAGCTATGACAAATCAACAAACATATAAAACTGAAACCAAAACTGATGTAGTGCTTTGATCTACCCTAGAATATGGTTCCTCCTCCAATTGTAGAAAGACTAACTCCAAATATCCAAACCCTCTTCAAGATGATACCAAACCCCTGTGAAGGTTCTCCATGTATCAAGTTCTCGATAGAGACGATGCTGATCTACTTCAATATTGACTGCAATGATCTAGTTTTCGCACCCAAGTGTCTTTGCAACTTCAGTTTGTAGGGGTATTCGCAGGAAAAAGATGGATAACTGGAAGTTCCTCACAGGACGAGGCTGGATAACAAGCGAGGCCTCGTGGGACCCCCTATACTCATCATACGTTGATTACACAATGACTCTACGGAAAAATGGATCCATCCCTGAGAAACTTTATGAACCTCCTGAATGATACCAAACCACAAATGAAGCCCAGTTGAAGATCCTATACGAATCCTCCTCCTTGTCTAGCTAGGGTGGATATTGCAACACCGAAACTAAACTACAATGGAAGGGTTTTGCTAAACCCTAACGAAACAATGGCTCCAAGAGCACTCCAAATAAGATTTCAAAATCATAACGAGGAAAGGTGAAGTGCTACCCTTCCTTTATACTTCTCTAAGCCCCTTCTAGATATTTACTCTCTTTGACCAAATCCACATGAAGATTAAATTCACTTTATAACCCTTTTAAATCCCCCTTTTAATGCCAGAAAGTGATTAATTGGCTTCTAATAAATTTCTAGATGTCAGAAATCCCTTTCTCACCATTCCAAACTTTATATATTTCCATCTCAGTTCCAATGAGATATTACACTCATGTATCCATTTAGATAATATGGTCCTAATAACAAATTTAGTGTATTTAATTAAATTATGCCCAACAATAACCAAAATTACGAAAATCGTCGGAACGCCACAGAACCAAGAACAGACTGTGCAGAAATGATCTTGATGATAAAATATGACGAATGGACTATCCTGGGACACATATAACTCCCCCAAATTTCCCAAGCTCACTATTAACCTCAATTTTCTCCTCTGGTCAGGATGAAATAAACTCACAAGGTCGCTTTTAACTGCGGAGGTAGAGTATAGGGATCGAAGAAAGGGGACATTGTTGTCCTCCCTTCCCAAGTATTGATTCTTCGCAAGTATGTCATCCCAACTTGTCGCTCCATCGATTGGGCCAAAATGAGACTAAAAATGATACCAGGATCCCAAACCACCCTGGAAGTTGTGAAGTATCTTCCACTCAATGTGTGATTTGACAAGGTATGGATATAAGACGCCTCCATAAAAATGTTGCTAAGTAGAGAGAAGCGGTGCCACAACAACTCGATCAACTCTTCAAATAATTACTCTACTGGGTAACCAATCTCGTGGAAGAAAAAATTGGCTTTCGCCTCGGTGTCAGCTGCTGATATGTCTAGTATTGAAACCTTGGGGTCCCAATATAATCTCATAAAGGAACCACCATGATGTCGTTGCACCACCCTGATCATAACCATATGACCATCGTACCCAACCTACATTCTCATGTCCTGGAACTCCAAGATGAAATACATGTAAGGGCTAAACCTATGACCATGAATAGTATCCCCCACAATCATCCATGTGAAGTCATGACCTGCAGATCCACTACCATGATCGATCTCAAATACTGGAAAAGGAAATTTGTCTCAATCATTGGAAATGACTTTGATTTTCTCGTGGACTCTAAGAATATCCCCATCGGATGGCTATGTCACCTATGTTTCCCCACACTCCAAAGACATCATTGGAAATTGCATGAACCCTGATGACATACTATCTTCTCCCTGCACCCTCAACAAACCTATGATGCAATTGATCAACATACTCTCCCACTCTTGCTCAGAAATGGGCAAGGACTTTATCAACCCTAATAGACAAGTGTGTTATGACTTGTACTATTGAAAGTCATACACTCCTCTGTAATTTCCATCCATGCGAACCTCTCTCGAAACTTCCTATAAGTAATAAATTCACCAGGGTACCAAACAAGCATGTATGATGTGAAGCAACTTCTACTCATAGCACCGATATGCAAGGTGATAAAACAAGAATCTATTTGAATTCCCCTGATAAGAAAGGAAATCAAAAGATGCATAAACTCATTCAACTCCCCAGAAGACCACTCCTCCAAGAAACCAATCCTAAGCATTCCAAGAGTAAAATATGGAAGGAAAACACTAGCCATCTCATCTGTACCGTCTATCGAGCTGTCAAACCCCACATCCCTATGGTTCCAGGATAATCCTTGAGAGGAACCATCATGCACCCACCTGATCATAACTATATGACCTCCATACTTAGGCTGTGCTATCCTCTCATGGGCTTCCAATATGACATCCCTAAAAGGTCTGAAATCACTATTCTAGATCATGTCTTTCCAAAGAATCTCATTGAAGTCAAATTTTTCCAACCTGTAGATCAATTTAATCCGAGGTATCATGAGGGAATGCCTATCTCACCAAGGCTACACAACTATTCTCACAACATCCTTATAATGACATATACCAGTCCCTAATATGACCTTGTTGATCATCCTTTGAAGTAATCCATCACTCCAATGAATGCTAATATCCCATCAAGAAATTGGAATTCTATCACTCCCAATGCCTGTTGGAATCTTTGTGAAACAACCCGACAAAGTCCGGATCTCCTCCCATGCATTATGTGCACTGATCATATGGCATAAATGAAATACTATGGCCACAATGCCACCTGTATCATCCAACTAACTCAGGTGAAAATCCCATATCCTACTGTTGTGACAGGCACTGCAACTCTCCATTTTTACTTTTTATTCTGTTACTTCCTTAAAAAATGGAGCCTCCTTAATTTTTAGCCTAAGAGAAAGCCTCATAAATCCCTTCACCATTAAAATATTCTTCTGGTAATTCATTTTTTTCTTGGAAAATGAACAAGCACTTAATGTTTCAATCTAAATTTTAATCGACAGAGTTACCTCTAAATCCTCCGAGCAGTTTGGAGGACCTACTTTCAATTCCTATGAACAGTTCGAAGGAGTTACTTCAAACTCCTTCGAACAAGCTCGGAGGAGTTACTTCCTTTTGTTCTGATACATAACGCTAGCGCGAGAGTTGAGGAAAACTCCTCTGATCATATTAGAGAAGTTACTTCTAACTCCTCCGATATGTTAAGAGGAGTTACCTTTAACTCTTCTAAACTGATCGACCAACTTTCCCTTAACTCCTCCGACCTAACCTACCCAACTATCGCATTAAATTCCATTAATTGACAATGAGGCTATATAAAATGGAACGGGGTTTGGGTTTAGTATTTGCAATCGAATGAGGAAATAACAAAGAATAAATATTTCAAGTTGAATGCCATTTGGAACCCTCCCTTATCTATTTTCAACACGTGGCAACATAGACTGATAAGGTTACCTCCCTCTCTCCATTTTATTTAAAGCTAGGGTTAGGTATTTGGCTCTTTTTCTTACCTCTTTTCCATGGACCGTAAATGTTTCTTTCTGTCTCTTCATCACTTCACCCTCACCAGGCCTTTCCCTTTTTTTTTCTCCATCCTTAGACTCGTTCTCGATCTTTTCCTAGCTACGAAGTGCCTAAACAATCAGTTTTTTACCTCTCCCTATTCTGCAATATACTTCTCCCTATCCCCGCGCTTAGAAATTGAAAACCCAAACCTGTCCAAGGTTAAAAGGCATCACCCTAAGTGAACCCTAAACATTCACTTTTTCTCCTCTAGGTTGGCTGTAGTGCTCCCGGTCGTTCTCTGTGTTCACGGAAAATCCCAATTGAAAATATTTTATAGTATCTCTCCGAGCATATCATAGAAGTTACTACTAACTTCTCTGATATGATTGGATGAGTTGACATTAAATCTTCCACAAACCTTCAGATTAAATGGAAAAAACTCCTCTGATCATATCATAGGAGTTAATTTTAACTCCTTCTATATGATCATAGAAGTTTTAGGCAAGTTCTCTGAACTCCTTGATGCAATTTGACTAACCCTTTCGAGCACATATCAGAGAATTTACTAACAACTTCTTCGATGTGCTTGGAGGAGTTGTTACTAACTCCTATGATATCCTCAGAGGAGTTGTTACTAACACCTTCGATTTGCATTAAGGCAGTTATTTTATTATGCTCTAATTTTTCTTTTCCAGGATGATGCCCAAGATTTTCACCCCAAAATATCACTTAGCATTGTCTACTATTAACATGACATTTACGAGAAGTAGCTTGCCATAACTAGTTTTCATTAATTCTTATAATAATATAATTTCCTTTTTTAAAATAACATGCTTTAAATTTATCCTGTATGTAGATTCAGACAGGTCACCACAAAAGAAGACGACGATGAAATCAATATGGGTTGAACCATCTGGTATCTCCCAGTAGACAATAGAGACAGAAAGTGTCGGGACCATATATGACGATACGTCGATACTTCTGGACAAAGATTGAGAAAATTTAAAATGGGGAGAAGTATATTATATGTTTAAGAAATCAAACTTCTCGGCAAAGGAAGAGGAACCATATGAGCTCCATGTGTTTAAGAACATAAGAAAATCTAGAATTTTCAAAGTGGCAGTACATCCATCAGTTTTCCCTTGTGCAGATGTTATTTCCTGGATTTTGAGAAACGTGGATGTATATATTAGGTATGTATTTAATGCAAGAAAAGAACTGATAGCTTCATTTAGGCCTGATTATTTAGCTAAGTGTTACCATAGTGAAGTTGGAAACAAAATGCTAGATTGTCAACTCCTCAACGAGTTGGAGCTTACATTGAAAGACTTATTCCCCGCATGATATAAATTAGACAAGTAGTTCAAATATTGTCCCAAGAGTCGATACCCCACAACTAATTTAAGGAGACCCTAGTAGTATATGGTAGCCATTGTTGGTTGTGGAACCTGATTATCTTCCCGATTCAGAGGTCTTTTACTTTCAGCCGTGTTTATACCCCATGAAGTATTTACACCCTAGAAGTATGTACACTCTTCCATGCGGGGGAGTGTAGAGGGGGGGTACCCCCTCTATGGGGTTCGGGGGGGATATCCCCCCAGCTGGGGGGTCTGGGGGCAAGCGGGGGTTCGAGGGCAAAGCCCCAAAAGGAAAAATTTCCTTGTAAATGTAAATTGTAATTTCATTGTTAATCTGGACCGTTCATTATAAGGTCACAGATCTAACAATAGAGATTATGTTAGGGTTTTTTTCCCTAGAAGGAAACCCTCTTTTATGAGGGAAATATATTGCGGCTATGGTTGATTGTGAATATTGTATTTCTGAGATAGGAGACTGTGAGAGAAAGAAGAGGAAGTTACAACGAGTTTGTTGTAGGTTGTATCCCTTCATATGCTGGATAATAATAAAGGAAGGACCTGGCAATTTCTCTGGTGGATGTAGCCAACACTAGGTGAACCACGTAAATCTGTGTCTCTATTGTTTTGTGAATCTTCTGTGCTTTGTTTCTGCATTTGTTTTATTTTATTGCTCCACGATCCTGTTTTTCTAACAATTGGTATCAGAGCGAAAGGTAACTTGTAGGAAAAGAGGGTTCCTAGTTCGAGTGGGAGCAATGTTGGAAGATGGAAAGTTTAGGGTTGAGAACTTTAACGGCCAAAACTACCAGTTATGGAAGATGCAGATGAAAGACTATTTATAGCAGAAGGATCTATTCCTACCATTGCGTAGAATAGCAAAGAAGCCGATGGCTATGAAGGATGAAGAATGGGAAATTCTTGACAGAAAGACTCTAGGAACGATATGACTGAGCCTCGCAGCGTCGGTGGCTTTCAATATTTCCAAAGAAAAGACAATGAAGGGTTTGATGGATGCATTGGCCAAATTGTATGAAAAACCCTCGACGTCCAATAAGGTATTTCTAATGAAGAGATTATTTAATATGAATATTTCGGAAGGTGGGTCTATTGCAGATCATTTAAATGATTTTAATACGGTTACTAATCAACTAAGTTCTGTAAAAATGGACTTTGATGATGAGGTCAGGGCTCCTCTAATCTTGTGCTCATTGCCAGAAAGCTGGAACGACTTGGTCATGGTTGTAAGTAACTTTGTCTCTGGTTCAAATACTTTAAAATTTGATGATGTTTTTGTTATCCTTAGTGAGGAAATGCGATGGAAAAGCACAGGTGAGACATCAGAAAATACGTTGAACATGGAGAACAGGGGAAGACAAAAGGATAGAGGAAAGGGTTTCGGGAACCATGGGAATTCTAGGAAGGGAAAATCCAAATCCAGACTTGGAAAGATAGAGTGTTGGAATTGTGGGAAGAAAGGACATCTAAAGAAAAAATGCAGAGCTCCAAAGAAACAAAGAGATGGACAACAGGAGAGAAATCAAGAAGCAAATGTAACAGGTGATGTGTTACAAGATGCTTTGATTCTTTATGTAGATAATATTTCTAAGTCTTGGGTAGTAGATTCAGGGGATTCATTTCATGCCACACCCCATAGAAAACATTTTCTAGATTATGTTCAAGGTGATTTTGGACAGGTTCATTTGGGTGACGATGCACCATGCAAAATTGTTGGAATGGGAAAGGTAAAAATAAAGCAATGCAATGGAAACCAATGGTTGTTGAAAGAGGTAAGACATGTTCTAGATTTAAGAAAAAATCTAATTTCAACAGGGCAGTTGGCAAGTGAATGTTGTATATCCATATTTACAGATAAGACGTGGAAGGTCATCAAAGGATCATTGGTGATAGCGAAAGGAGAGAAGGTAGGTACATTGTATTTATGTACTGGTAATACTAAATCTTCTATCTCTTTAGCTTCTACAGGAGTGGATACAACACTATGGCATCATAGGCTTGGACACATGAGTGAAAAGGGGATGCAGATACTTCACAAAAGAAATTTGTTGCCAGATCTTAAACAAATTGATTTGGACTTCTGTGAGCATTGTGTTTATGGAAAATAGAAGAGTCAGATTTCTCTGAGTCGGAAAAGAAAAGAAGAGTGAAAGGTTGGAGCTTGTGCATACATATGTATGGGGACCAACTCAGGTATCATCTCTTGGTGGCTCTCATTATTATATTACTTTTATTGATGATGCAACTAGAAAAACTTGGGTTTATTGCATTAG
>JASDQU010099773.1:164116-185358 GCA_032191745.1 Picea mariana | reverse complement strand
AGGTGGTTCGAGCAGGGAGCAAGAGAGAACCTCACAAGTCCAGAAATCACCAACCGGAACAGCAGCCAGAACAGGTCCTGAACCAGACCACCGAGCTTAAAAGTCTCCCAGACCACCGAGCTCTGGAATGCCACCCCGAAACACATGGAATGAATGTTTAACGGGCGGGCACATATCAATTCGAAGTAATAACTAATCTGCATTAAAACCTGTCCTTCCGCATCCATGGCCGGATTGGAAGAGTAAATGATCGCGCGAGTGAACTCCCTAGGCATATTAACCCTGCGATGGTCGACCCTCATTGTTAATGCTAATGCGTGGGTGGCCATCCGCAGTTAAATCACCAGTTAAGACTGCTCTGAGTGCGGGACCAGGTGTCGCCGACTCAGGGTGTCGTGTCACCCCATCCGGGTCTATAATTGCTTTTAACATTAACCATAAAGAATAAAGTATTTTATTCAAAACCCTCTCGAAATTTTAGATTCTTAATTGTGCTCATTTCTAATAGGGATGATAGTTTTTTTAAGTTAATTTTAGTAATAAATAATAAAATATTTTATTAATTTAATATATATATTAAATTGAATAAAATAAAAACATTTAAAATTATATATATATATATATATATATAATTTTAGATGTTTTTGAGTGTACATTTCACTCAATATTAAGAAATCAAATTATAAATGTAAAATAATGCATAAGAAAACAAGTTAATGATGAAACTAGATAAATTATGAAAAATTAGGATTAGTCATTAAAAATGTAATAAGTAATAAAAAATAATGTAATAAGTAATAAAAAATATGTTATATAAAGAAGAATGGATGGAATGAATTAAAAATATTAAAATAAAAATGTCTGAATGGATGGAATGTCTGAATTATTTTTTTTAAAGTTTAAAATAAAAATTTTCTGAATGGATCTCTCTATTCTTGATGACATCAGAAGTGCATGAGAATGAGCAGCATTGCACTTCTATGGATACCATAATCATGAACACATTAGCACAACCAAAATAGAAAATTAACACCTTAGAAGTAGAGTGGAACATGCTAAAAAAATTGGTACTTATTCTAAGCAAAAGTTCCCACTCATCATCCTCCGACCACATGATGTCTACAAATTTTGTTCACCTAGATTTTGAGGATGATATGGTTCATCAAATGCTTGAAGATATGGATATGGAAAATTGGGAATCTCATCCAACCAACTTGGGCCTGGAAGAGGTTAATCGTCACCATGCCTTTTGCAAAATCTTATGTTATGCAAAGTAATTAGAATTTTAGGTGCTTTTTCCCAGAAAGTATACATGGAAGAAATAATGGGATGTAATACATTTGAACCTATGCATACTCTGTTTTCGACATATAAAGAGATGGCTATTTTGTTTGAAATCTAAGGTTAGCAATTTTTGCAATCTCATTATTTAGCTACGGCTACAAATTTTATATTACAAAGCTCATAGTTTCTATTAAAAATAAAATATTTACATCTATAAAATCCAAATGCACATAAGCATGCCCTTTCTTAGTTCAACTTTCTCTATAAATCTCCCCAATTTATTCCCTGTTAACTCTAGGGTTTCAACTTCTTAAGAGGGAGATGGGACAATCTCACTGAAACTAGAATTGAGGAAAATTTATCCTCCTTTGAATTGTAGCCTAGAGACATCGATTATGATACAACCTAATGATTCTAAGAAACCACGAGTCACTACAAAATATTAAATTTTCATCATATTTAAATTGAAAATGAAAACAAATAAAACCTTTACTATAAACACATATATAAATTCCACCTTCATGAAAAGAAACTAATAATTTTAGATTCAAATTTAGAGACTCTTGAGGTTTGACCATGCTCCCAAAAACTTCTAAAATAGACCTTGATTAGAATACATAAGAGTGAGTATTTTTTTGGGGATCTATTGAATGTTCAACATGGAATTATTTTTTAATTTTTTTAATAATTCAAATTGTTGAATTTTCAGTGATGTTTGCAACCATTACTCTGAAAGACAAGAACTCTTCCAACTAGTGATGTTTTAGTTGATTGGATTAATGTGACTTGCACACTTCATGTGGGTTCCATTTGTCACATTATGAATGTACCCATGTGACGACCATAAATCAAATTACATACGGAGTCAATTTCAGAAAAAGACATTTCTAACAAAAAGATGTAATCTCAACTAACCGAAGGAAAATAGGCAACGAATTGCCACGAGTCAAGCTAGGCAAAGTAATCTTAGAAAAATCGACAACGAATTGCCACGCGTCGTCCCTTTAATGAAGGCAAATAAATACCTCAAATGTGATTGCCAAATTTATATGAAGTGGAGAATGTTACTGGAAGTCTTATCACCAAATATTTATATGAAGTGGACACGGTTCCTCTTGAGTATTATCAACGTCATCAACAAAAACGAGGTCTTCACCATAATTCTCCTTAAGAGAGATATATTCACACGGTTCCTCAAACTCACTTAAAAGTGGAAAGGAGATGACGTGTAAATCCACATGGTGACGGAAGTGCCACTAAGCTTGAATTGAAAACGAATTTGACTACATGCTTCGAGTCATTTCTTATCACGGGAGCTCCTCAATGGCTATGGTAAAGTGTACAAAGGGGAGGGGAGTTGTTGATGGTTTTAATCTCATGGGATGTGGGTTATATTTAATTTGTGGTTGTTATTTATCAGATATTTTTTTTATGGAAAAAAGAAAAAGAATAAAAATACATTTCTTATGCGTTAGAGCATTAGAATTAGTAAGTAGGATAAAAACTATGATTAGTTTTTTTCAAAAATTTGAAAATGATGTTTGAGTAAGGCATTGAAAAATTTGCTTTATCATTATTAATAAATCAAAAAAGGATTATCATTAGCTTAAATAAGATTTATTGTTAGCATATATAGACATTAAAAGAGAATTGATCGAAACCGAGAATTAGATTGTTCAAGTTTCCATTGATGCATCCTTGGATGATGCATGAGCATTTTTGGCCTGTAGCATTCCTCATCGATCAAAAATACATTTCAATTTCAAGTTAATAAATTGTAGGGCGATAAATGTTATAACACTAGTGCTGAAGGTGAGTGTTGTAACTCTCATTGTTGCGACAACAATGTTGTAGAACACGTTGTTGCAACACCATCGTCGTGACTCCCATTGTTGTAACATCGTTATTGCAACATCGATGTTGTAACTCGCGATGTTCTAACACCAATGATGTAACTTGGATTGTTGTAACACCCATGCTGCAAAATATGTTGCTACAACACCAACGTCATGACTCCCATTGTTATAACACTCGTTGTTGCAACACCCGTGTTGTAACACATGTTGCTGCAACTCCAAGTGGGTGGAAATTTCGTTAGTGTGCTATGAATCATGACTCCACGTGTCTTGCAAGAATTTTGTGACAATTGGTGGGTCAACCATGTTGTGGGTCATGGAAGACAAATCACTTGAAATGATCGAGGAAGTTAATTGCTACCACTGTCTAAGTTTTCAATGCACATTTGGAAAACAATTGATAATTTGGATCATTATAACTACCCAACCTCCAATGCATTTTGGAGAAGGAAAACAAGAAACAATTGGGGGAAAAGAGATGATTCAATTGCCAAAAAACGAAAGAAAATAAAGAAAGGGAAAAACAGAACGAGGGGTTGGTTTTCTAGTTTGATTTAGAGGCGCTTCAGTTTGGTTCGAACAGGAAATAAGGGAGAGATACATAAACAAGGAAACATGAGAAGGGGGTTGTTTGCAAGACAATAGAGCAGAGAAAGAGACATTGGTTTTGTATGGACAATGTAGAATAGTGAGCACGCCTCCAATCAAAGTATGAATGAGAATTGTGCCATATTGGTTGATAATGTAAAGTGACTGTGACAGACAATTTTTGTCATGTTAAAATATATTATCACGAAATCATGTTAATGATGTTGTTTCTTGTTTCCATTTTTCCCTCTTACTGTAATTTCCTCTTAGCATTCTTTAAGCTTTTAAATTTATGTTAACGTTGTTATCTATTAGCTGTGCACTTTGTGGGAAAAACTTGGTTCTATAGTTGGTTGAGTACATGATCAAGGGTGACTGCATCAAGTGGTATCAGAGTTGTTTTAGCTCCTAAGTTGTAGGAAACAATGCTTGGAATTAAGGCCTATGAATGTTAGTTCGAGTGAGGGTTGCAAGACAACTTGTAAGGATGTCACCACACAGAGTACGAGTAGCACAAGGAGGTGCGAGAAACACAGAGTTAAAGGAATTGCAAAGGAGGATAGAAGAACTGGAAAACAAAAGACTTGGAGATGCTGAAACAAATTCAAAGTAGGAGGATGAGCCTGAAGAACAACGAAATGTTGTGGAAGTAGACTCAACAATATGTTTAATACCTTTTCTGAAAGACAGAGGTAGTGCAAGGGTGGAAGTTTCATACTACGATGATAGTTTGAAAGCCGAGATTCTCATTGAATGGATATGAGAGCTCAAAAGATATTTTGAGTATGAAAATGTTCATGATCTCAATCGAGTTCAATTCACCATGACTACGCTAACGGGTCATGTTGCACTCTGGTGGGATATGTTACAGAAGGACAAGGTAGACAACCAATGGGAGAATATGAGAACCTTTAGGAAGATGGTGATAAAAATCAAGGAGAAATTCCTACTTGTCGATTACCAGTGGAATTTGTGTAAACATGTGCAAAATTTAAGGTAGAAAGAGACATATGTTCATGAATATATTCATGAATTTTCAAACTATCACTCAGATAAGGGATAAAGGAACCATAATACCAAAGAGTGGCAAGATATGTAAATGGGTTGAACTATCATATTCAGGATGAGATGAGTATGCATTACTTATGTAATGTAGATGAAGCCTATCAAGTTGGTTTGAAGGTGAAATAAGATATTGATAGAAGATTGTGGAAGAAATTTCGGGGAAAAGGAACTGGAGGTGGGGCATATCAAGTACTACTAGAAGCAATGAAAAGGAGGATGAAGTGACCAGTAGCTAGAATACAAGAGGAGGAGGTGGCACTAGAAAAGGCGAAGGATTTGGCAGCGATAAGTCTGTGATCACCTGTTATAGATGCGGAGTAGAAGGCCACAAGGCATCAAAATGTCTAAAGAAGTAGAACACAAGGAGAAGAAATGAGGCCATAACATAACTTACCTAGGTAGATGAGGTAGTGGTTGTTAGAATAAATGTGGAAGTACTTCAGTAGGAACAAAGAGAAACCCTGATGTTTAGAAGAGTGATACTTAAGCCTGAAATAAAGACAGTAGAAGAACTTGAGCAGAGAAAGAAAGTTCTTAAAACAAAATTCAGGATAAGTGTTGTCATCTAGTCATACATGGTGGAAGTACAAAAAATTTATTATCTACATAGGTAATGGAGAAGTTAAAATTCATGTGCATTTATTATCTACATAGGTAAAATTCATGTGCATTTATAAGCATGTTAAGGATGCATTATTAGTGCATATAGATATGCATTAGTGAATATATTTTTGTTTATATATATATATATATATATATATATATATAACATGTTAAAGACTAGAAGTAGTCTATTGTTATATATAAGAATGTGAATATTTCTAATGGTGGCTATTATGCCGGGATAGATGAAATTTATTACATGGCTGCAAGTGTTGATGATGATGTTGTTGCATATGGAATAAATAAACATAAAGATGAAATATTTCACAATAGGTTGGTGAAGGAGGCATGAAAGCTCCTACTGATACCAGCTAGTCAAGTAGAATCAAATTCATTTGTTGGCAGCTGTGCAGGTATGAATTTTATGTACTTATGTTGCATAATTATTGAAGGGAATTAGGTAAGAATTTCCTCAATCAAAGATTATTTTATAAAATGAAATTATTGTATAACTTGAATGCATTAATGGAAATAAGATACCACTAGGTGTGGTAAAGGCTGAAGGCCTGTGATAATTATAAAAATTATTAGCTTTTGAATGCATACATGCAATATAATGGCATGTCATGATTTTGTTGGTTATGAGTTAATAACCAAAGTAAATAAAGGGGCATGGCCCTATTATAGAAATGAATGCCAGTAAGGCTAGTCATGTATGAGACAATGACATGGTTGGATATGGAAAGACTATAATGCCACACAAGTATCCAAGGAAACTTCCTACTTATAGCTAAGGTTTGGACTGCAACCTTTTTGCTAACCCTAAAGAACACCATAGAATTATATTTTTGGTATAATGTTTGGGTCGAAAAGGATGGCATCCAATTTATTGAGCAAGTTGTTGAGTGCTCAACACACCCTAAATTTTTCATGAGATTTTTGTCACTTTTGGGTACCACTTGTTTTTTGTTACTATCTAAATTGAGTTCACTTTGGGGGATGGCTTTATTTTTTTTTGCTTTGTTTTCATGACTCTTATCAATCAAGTCATAGTGTTTGAAATTGTTGAGTGAAACCTTTTGTCTAAAAGAACTTGACATCCTAACTAAGAATCTGCAGTTAACATTGCACATAATGCGCTTATGTTCAGTGTCGACAAAATGAAAGAAGGTAAAGTGGCCACATGGTTACACTAATCGTCGAACGTCGATGCCCTGTCAACATCGACAAAAGGCGGAGTTGGTTTGAGTGATTGATTCGCCATGAAGTTTTGAGAGATAACCGATCCCCATCAGCGTCGGAAAAATATGGGAGGGATAGACATTGACAAAATCCATAAAGAAATCACCGATAGCCGATGACCGATGCACTTGCTTAGGGTCAGGGAAATTCTAAAAAAAGGATCAAAAAAATCAATTTTTTCTGCGTTAAAGAAACCGCCGATCGACGATTCCCGATACACTTTCGGCATCGGGACTTTTTCGAGAGAGTCGATCTAGGAGCACTTGGGTAGGTTTATCGTCGATCGTTGATCCTTGATACTTTTCGGCGTCGGAAGGATGGGATGGGGTTTTAGAACATGTAGCTTAAGAAAAGTCTTGATTCCGATTAACAGGAGTAAATGAAGACATCAGTCTCAAGTGCCATGTGTCGTTGTCGCGTAGGGGTGTTGCATGACTTGGTTTCACCCCGAGTCATATTAAGGTTCTGTGTGTCCTAATCACACCTCCTAGTCATCTTTTCCATGTCATCTTTGTACGGAAAGATCGTTTGACGTCGAAAATTTTGCAAGGAATTATCAACGAAAAGCGTTCAAAGCGGAACCCTGACCCCCGACTCACAAGATTCACTAGCGGAACGATGGGATGTTTTCGGCATAAGATACGATCAGATTCTGGAATTCAATAAACCAGTTAATGCTTCATCCTGAATTTGTTTCTACCTCATGCACTGATTGAACAACAATAATTTGAAAATCGCCGATAGACCATGTTACAACCCACTCCCACGTCATCAACCCACGATAGAATTTAATTTTAAATGTCTTTGAAGATCTAGCGGCAGATTTAATAAAACTACACTCATAACCTGAATTGAATGGTTGATGTGACAAGGTAAGTTCATCCTGTTTAAAATCTCTAAAATGGCTTTGAACAATTTCATTATGCGCACAAGTTTGAATTCCATAGCATCCGAAGAAGCAAAGAAAGCGTCTCGAGACTGTGTTGATCCTCAGATTATCAAAACCAGGTTTAACAAGTTGTAGAGGTATGTGTTCAAGTTTGTTAATTCAGTGGTCATGATTTATATATGCATCTGATTTCTTACATGGTCTCTAACTATGCTCTAGCTGCAGGTAAAATGTCACCAAGAAATCCAACCACTAGACGCTCGCCTAGAGAACCCAAGCTAAAGAAAGCAGAAACATGTGAAGGTTCTTCTCCTAGTATTTTGAGGCAGTTGGAGTACAGTCCCAAAGTAGAGCTGGTCATAAAAACCTCAACAAAGAAATATTTTGTTCAACCTTCGATCTTCGGTGATACAGAAGCGAGCACCAGATCCAAAGTAATGCTCCCATAGTGGGGGGACCTTTTCAACAGAATCAACCAGGAGGAGTACCCAGAGTGTATCCCATGCAGCGACTTGGATGTAAGGGCGCTCAATGACCAAGTGTTCCCAAACATCTGACGGTCATATTTTCACATGGTAGCCAACAGAACCTTGGTTTTCCCTTGCATAGAGGTTTTGAAGTGGATAATCGACCATACAGACGCGCATAAATGCTTAATCAATGATGAGAATGGCGGGTGTGTCAGAGTTTTCCTCCTGATAGAAGTCCATAAGTAATACAAACTCAAAGGCCCAGAGGAGCAGCTAAACATAAAATTTGTGGTGAAGTTCTACGAATTCCACGACACCAGTCGGTTGATGGCCTCATGGTGGAAGGAGGACAAGAAGTTTACCAACCAGAAAAATGGCTGGTATGGGACAATTAACTTGAGGGAGCCATACATCTATCTGATGGCTCTCATATGCCGATTGTATAGAGAGAAATACTGCTCCAAGTTTTCGGAAGCATCGATTCTCTTGGCATACAAAGTGGCGATCTCTGAAAGCAGCTTCAACTAGGGAGCGATAATTTCCAAACAATTGAGCACCTGTGTACAACATGCTCATACGCCAAAAGAAGGGGAAGCACCTGCTTTTGACATGGCCTCGTACTTATTCGATGTCATCTGCGCGAGAAGTGTCTTCGCCGACATGAATTTAAGCTGGCATGTTGCAGACCTCCCTGTTCAAATTTATTTCAGTATACTCTGGGAGAACAGGTACAAAAAATCATACGCACTCATCTGTGATGAATTCATCGCTCGTATTCATTTTATTATATTTAAAAGGGAATGCCCAAGATTATCCGTAGCACCCAAGAAAATGGTAGCGAAGGTAGTCCACTGGTATTTGGATGAACGCTCAACCTATATCAGGGTGTTTGGGGCCACCACAGCACTGCATCTACTCCCCACTCACGTCCTAGACTGGCTCATTGTAGGAGAAATATGCTATCAGACCATCCTATTGGGCTATAACGCCACACTAGTCAAGGACAAGAAGTAGGCTTTCCTACCCTACGGTTTCCATGTGGGGTTTTATTTGGTAAAGGACACTGCTCAAGCCAAACAATAAGGTCTGAGCCAACTTGAATTCAAGTTCCCGACAGCCCTATTTCGCAAGCATGAC
This sequence comes from Picea mariana, assembly GCA_032191745.1. Classification (NCBI taxonomy): domain Eukaryota; kingdom Viridiplantae; phylum Streptophyta; class Pinopsida; order Pinales; family Pinaceae; genus Picea; species Picea mariana. The sequence goes on along the minus strand of JASDQU010099773.1, from coordinate 176,224 downwards.
CCTAAAGGTCTGGTCCTCCAACATGCTTCACATGTATCATCATGTTGGCCATACGTGCATGATAAATTTGAGGATGAAATTTCCACAAAGTGCGCTCAGGACTGGGAAGAGGTAGTACAAAGGATGGCCAACCCAAATATGACCAGGTTCAAAGCTATGAGCATGGACGAATAAGTGGAGACAATAGAGCAGTTGCCTCAAGATGCCCTCAGAGTTCAGGAAGAGATCAGAGTAACAGAGACTACAGAGGCACAAAGAAGAGGGTTGTATTTCTAGAAGGGGCGCAGAGAAGCATTGACCAGTTACAGAATGATCCTAACTTTGTAGAGATGTCAAGAATCCTCGTTGAAGACCCAATCGCAAGCAAAGGACATCCAAGTGGCTTAGAGCCAATACAAGTTGAAGAAATCACCGGGCCCAAAAACCCTAAAGTTCCATCACCGCAAATCATATCACCAGGGGAAATTTCAACCCAGCCTGAGATATCAAGGACATCGGGTAGGACAAGTGTACATAACCCCTTGTTCGACTTAATAACCATCTATGATGAGTAGGAGAGTTCATAGGTTTCCTCAGTGACTCCAGTGCAGATTACAGAGGAAAGGGAGCCTGAGAGAGCATCTACCCCGAGTCTCGATGCTCCAATTCAGAGCCTTCCGCAGAGCGACCATGAGGTTGAAAGTGCCCTAGACACTGAGCTACTCGGATTGTCGGGAACCCCAATGGATAGGTAGATGGATGAGCTAGGATTGGGAGGTCAAAAAGAGGAAGTTACACAACAACTGATTACCAAGTAAGTACCAAACCTACCCCTGGTGCTTCAGTTTTGGTCGATACCTAAACAACATGACACCTCCACATATATGGCTGGCCTAATAGAACATCATATACTTCTAGTGGGGAAACATCACACAATACCTCATCCTTGAAGGGCTTGATGTCATAGGACAAGAGACAATGTTGGCTGACACGAAGATATTGACCCTGGCAAAGCCACCCGATGTTGTTGGAAAATCCAACTGCTTGAGAACCTTTGTTGAGATGATGTTCTTTTGGCTTCCCCTATCAACAAAAAAATGCAGTGGGGTCCCCTTCACCCACATCTGTGAATGGAAGAGTCGCTTCCGCTCCTTAGGATCCTCTTCTGGTTGGATTGTTGCAGTTGTGATAGTAGAAGTGGGTTCTACATCAACTATTTGTCTCTATTTATTATTTTCTGAATCAGGGTCCAAGTCGGGGTTCGACTCTTTGTCTTTGAGCTTGGTCACCAATCACTGTATTGAGCAACATTCATTAGTGTTGTGCCAAGGGCTATTGTGGAACTCACACCACTCTCCAGTGTCTTTCTTAGACTTCATGTTACTCTTCTTTTCCTGCATCTGGGACTGGCTCTTTTAAGGTTGGTCTTCCTTGCTATGTCCTTCATTATGTGAGTTATAGTTTCCTTTTCCATGCTTCTCCCACCTACTATGTTGCTTGAATTTATGCTCAATGTTGACTACATATCGATAAGCAACTCCCAATGAGGAGATTTCCAAGAAATCCATTTTTGTTTGGATGTACCTATGTAGACCACTACAGTACTTCAAAACCAGGTGCCACTCAGAGTCTTTGATACCTAGCTTTGAGCGCAAGGTATGAAATATGTTGGTGTACTCCGACACCGTCTTGTCTCTTTTCTGATGCAGAGTTGTCCATCTCATGTATTGGTCATCATAGTTTTCGATATGGTAGAACTCCTCCTTTAGGGCATCTACAAAGGCCACCCAAGTGGGTTCTCTCCCAAATAGTGTAGATTCATCCATGATGTACCTCTCCCAGTAACCTTCCCACCAAGCTCTAACATGGGGAAGAGCTTTAAGGAGCGCGAAGGTGATATTTTCACTGTCGGAAATTTTTTGGATAGAGTAATAACCTTTTAGCATATTCAACCAGTTTTCTAGAGCATCTGCATCTATCTGTCCTTCAAATAAGGGGATATCAAAATTGACTTGTACCTTGAAGGGTGTCGCACTTGCGAAATGGCTTCTTGTTGAAGATGCCTTAGCTTCCACCATCGGTAGTCTTTGAAGGATCTGAGCAAATTTTTCCATCATATCGTTCCTCTGTCGCACGAGGGCTTCCTCAAGCAACGTATTGAAAGGATCTCTTGCATTGTCATCTCTCTTTTATTTCTCCATGGGAGGTCATTTGAGATGGTGAGAGAAGTTGTCCTCAAGCAAAACTAGATTGAGACCCAACTCTCTATACCCTGACCTCGTCGGGGATCTGCTTTGAGAAATGAAAAGGAGCAGCCTGCTCTGATACCACTAATCTAGATTATTTTGAGAACGACATGAACACAAACATATAGTGAAAACCAAATTTTATTAATGAATAAGAGAGAAAAACATTGTAGAACACAAACTGGCAGAATGGGGTGGCCTATCTCTGAAAAGAAAAAAAATGTTGGCTATGCTTCATTCGCAACAAGCTTTACATCACACTCCATTTGATGCTTAAAGGGCCTCCTTCACCTCAATTATATATGAGAGAGTGAGAGGAGAACAATTCCTATGGTGCATGTGGGATAAATTGGACTAAGTTTATAAAATTTCATAGGCATGTAAAACACTAGGACTTCTCGGACTACTCTAGCCTGAGCGGGCTTAACTACAGAATTTTAATGTAATTAACAATATGTTGTAGGCATGTACATAAGACCACTAGGAAATCATTACATGATGTCTGTAATTAACAAATGAAGATGACATTACATTCCATTCCCCATCAAAAGGGTGAATATCATGGTTTATCAAAACCACGAGCTCAAAATGGTGATTTAGTGGAAAAGGTTGATGGCCATCAAGATCCATTTGGATCATGGAACCTCAAATGGAGGAACAAAGAGAGATGAGCATCGAATAAGCTAGTTATAGCACCAACTAAAGTCAATCTCCTCCATAGGAAATAGTTAAATGCATTTTTTCCCCAAAATATCGCCTCATATGGGTACCCTTTTGCACTTTTTTTCAAAATTGTTTTGGGTATTCGTATGCATCTGCAAATCATGTGGTAAATTCATTTAGTTTTTTTTGGAGCTTGTGTGTTGGAAAATACATGTCCATATTTTCCTCTATTATGATATGAGTTTCCTTTCAATTGTTTGTGGAAATTACAAGGGTGATTGTTGACAAGGATGTTGTAGTGATTTCAGACTGTGGACAATATGAGATTTATAGGATTGACATCTTCAATAATGGGAGGTGACCTGACATGGATGACCAACTTCGATATCAAATTTGACAAGCCTTATTGTTATTCAAAAGTGGGTTGTTATTGGCCCTATTTGTTTGGTCGGTTGTTAGAATCATTCAACTTTGATTGACTTATAGTTTTGTTGAGATTACTTCGCCCGAGTATCTGGTCAAAGAATGTCGACCACATTTCCATCATGATAAAAAATGTCATCTCTCTTTTTATAGAAGACCTTATCCACTTGTCCAGTCTTTCCATAGTATTGACAAGTCTTCTTATTTCGATTTTGACAGGGTGCATTTGTCTTCCCTTTAGGTTTCTGGTCAAGGCATCCAGGTCTTTGTATAGAAGTATTAAACCTTCATCTTTCCTTGTGATTCAAATTTCCCTTTCCCTTGAGCAAGTGTGCTTGGTGTTTGCCACCAATTGTTCCTTCATCCAACAATCTGTGTTGATCAATGACCAGCAAGCCACATAAAGATTTAAAAAAGTAGTCCTTACCATATTCCTTGAGTACCTTCCAGTTGGTGGAAAAATTCAAAACAAACACGTCGAATGGTGTTCTTAGATTCATTAGGACCAACTCGATGAGTTGTTTGTCTTTCTTCAGATAATTCTTTCCACATTTGCTCAATTTCAATTGCAGTTCCTTCACACGCACCAAATAGTCCTTGATTATGTCGAAATAATGAGGATTGACATATATCAACTCTTTTTCCAATTGCATGGCATGGCTCTCATCAACTCTGTCAAATAGAGACTTCAACTTCTTCTAGACTTGATGAGGGTAGTCGATCTCGCTAATATGAAATCAAATCTCTCACGAGATATAGATCGTATGACCCCCACAACCTCATCCTTCTTTCCATCAATAACAAATTTCATCTAATCTTCAGTTGGATCTGGATTCATAGTCTTCATATCTTGCCACAATCCTTTACTCTTCAATAGGGTTTCCATGTCTGGTGCCCATACAACATAATTTGATCCATTCAAAACAATAGGATCGATCTTTGAAGCCATCTTCGATATCTTGACAGATCTGATCTGATTCCACAAGTTACAATCAACAAATCACTGACCCATTGTCAATCACAAATAGATCTCACTCAACAAGATTTGTGAACAACAAGTGAGGTCACAACCAGTTTCTCTAATACCATGTTGGGGGTTGGGTGTAACTTGATATGAAACAAATAAACAGAATTGCAGATAATCAAAGAGGAATGACCTTCAAAGAAAATAGGTGGTGTCTAAGGACACCCTTACAACACTTAAGCACAATGCATTATGATTAGAACATCACAATGCATATTGAACACACACACCATGTTCTGTATCACTCATATCACACACCAATAATGGCCCATCATGTCTTCTATTTATAGCCTTGATATCTAACCAACTTCATTGGAATCAAGAAGATCTTGTCCACATACAACCATAGGTGATTAGAGTTGACTCTGTCAAATATGTGTTGTCTAGTCGGCTCGACAATAATGCTCGACCTGACTGCCCATGCATCCAACTCGTAGTTGATTTTTTCGTTGGTTGGTCCACCGACCAACTGTCTTCGACTCCTGGTTGATTGTCAACTACTCTGGTCAATCGCCTGACCCATTGTTTCCATATGTTGGTTGACTTCCCGGTTGACTAATTCCAGGAGAAGTGTGATGAACCATTCGAACACCTAAGTCCTCATCTTTGATCCTTTCTAGTTCCTCAAAGTTGTTTGTAGGATSGTTGATCTCTTTTTCCTCCTAATGGAAGGGGGAGGGGGGTTTCTTTTCTTGGGCCAAAAGCATTATTTGCTTGGAAGGTTTCTAATGTTTTGGGTTGGACCTGCATGTACATCATTTATGGGTTGGAGACTGGTTGAGGATTGTATTTTCTTTATGTTCGATGGTCTGGACACTATCTAGAAATCTTTCTCTTTCTCCTTAGTAGAGGGGGATTTCTTCTTTGAGCAATTCTCATTGAAGTGTCCATATACATGGTATCCATTGCACTTGAAAGGGAGTTGTTCATTATCCAACATCCATCCATGGATCCGATGATTGATTTGGAAATCAATTGCTTCTAGACGACCTTCTTCAATATTTACTTCTATGAAATCCAAATACACATAAACATGCCCTATCTTACCTCAGGTTTATGTATAAAGCTCCCCAATTTTTCCCTATTAGCTCTAGGGTTTCAACTTCCTAGAGGTTAAGAGGAAGATGGGACAGTCTTACTGAAACCAAGACTAAGGAAACATTCTCCTCTTTTGGGTTGAAGTCTAGAGACCATTGATTAAGATACTACCTAGTGGTTTTGAGAAACCATGAGCCACTACGAACTATTAAATCTTCATTATATTTGAATTGAAAATGAAAGCCGATGAAACCCTTACCATAGACACATATATGGATTCCACCTTTTATGCAGGGAATTTAATGGTTTACATTCAAGTTTAGAGGCTGTTGAGGTTTGAACACACTTCCACGAACTTTTGAAATAGACCTTTATTAGAATACATAAGAGCCTTTATTTTTAGTCCCTTGCATTGGATGTTTGAATGTTCACTATGGGATTATTTTTTTATTTATTTTTATAAATTTCCATTGTTGGCTTTTAGGGACGTTTGCAACCATTCCTCTCAAAGACAAAGTCTCTTTTAGTTTCTCGATCACAATCATGGTGTGTTTTAGTTGATTGGGTTAATGTGATTTACCCACACTTCATGTGGGTTCCATTTGTCGCATTATGAATGTACCCATGTGACGACCATAAATCAAATTACATACGGAGTCAATTTCAGAAAAAGACATTTCTAACAAAAAAATGTAATCTCAACTAACCGAAGGAAAATAGGCAACGAATTGCCACAAGTCAAGCCAGGCAAAGTAATCTTAGAAGAATAGACAACGAATTGCCACGCGTCGTCCCTTTAATGAAGGCAAATAAATACCTCAAATGTGATTACCAAATTTATATGAAGTGGAGAATGTTACTGGAAGTCTTATCACCAAATATTTATATGAAGTGGACATGGTTCCTCTTGAGTATTATCAACGTCATCAACAAAAACGAGGTCTTCACCATAATTCTCCGTAAGAGAGAGATATTCACACGGTTCCTCAAACTCACTTAAAAGTGGAAAGGAGATGACGTGTAAATTCACATGGTGACGGAAGTGCCACTAAGCTTGAATTGAAAACGAATTTGACTACATGCTTCGAGTCATTTCTTATCACGGGAGCTCCTCAATGGCTACGGTAAAGTGTACAAAGGGTAGGGGAGTTGTTGATGGTTTTAATCTCATGGGATGTGGGTTATATTTAATTTGTGGTTGTTATTTATCAGATATTTTTTTTCGTGGAAAAAAGAAAAAGAATAAAAATACATTTCTTATGCGTTAGAGCATTAGAATTAGTAAGTAGGGATACAAACTATGATTAGATTTTTTCAAAAATTTGAAAATGATGTTTCAGTAAGGCATTGAAAAATTTGCTTTATCATTATTAATAAATTAAAAAAGGATCATCACTAGCTTAAATAAGATTTATTGTTAGCATATATAGACATTAAAAGAGAAATGATCTAAACCGAGAATTAGATTGTTCAAGTTTCCATTGATGTATCTTTGGATGATGTAGGAGCATTTTTGGCCTGTAGCATTCCTTATTGACCAAAAATACATTTCAATTTCAAGTTAATAAATTGTAGGGTGATAAATGTTATAACACTAGTGTTGAAGGTGAGTGTTGTAACTCTCATTGTTGCGACAACAATGTTGTAAAACACGTTGTTGCAACACCAACGTCGTGACTTCCATTGTTGTAACATCGTTATTGCAACATCGATGTTGTAACTCGCGACGTTCTAACACCAATGATGTAACTTGCATTGTTGTAACACCCATGCTGCAAAATATGTTGCTACAACACCAACGTCGTGACTCCCATTGTTATGACACTCGTTGTTGCAACACTCGTGTTGTAACACATGTTGCTGCAACTCCAAGTGAGTGGAAATTTCGTTAGTGTGCTATGAATCATGACTCCACATGTCTTGCAAGAATTTTGTGACAATTGGTGGGTCAACCACGTTGTGGATCATGGAATACAAATCACTTGAAATGATTGAGGAAGTTAATTGCTACCACTGTCTAAGTTTCCAATGCACATTTGGAAAACAATTGATAATTTGGATCATTATAACTGCCCAACCTCCAATGCATTTTGGAGAAGGAAAACAAGAAACAATTGGGGGAAAAGAGATTATTCAATTGCCAAAAAACAAAAGAAAAGAAAGAAAGGGAAAAATGGAACAAGGGGTTGGTTTTCTAGTTCGATTCAGAGGCGCTTCAGTTTGGTTTGAACAGGAAATAAGGGAGAGATACATAAACAAGGAAACATGAGAAGGGGGTTGTCTGCAAGACAATAGAGTAGAGAAAGAGACACTGGTTTTGTATGGACAATGTAGAATAGTGAGCACGCCTCCAGTCAAAGTATGAATGAGAACTATGCCAAATTGGTTGATAATGTAAAGTGACTGTGAGAGACAATTTTTGTCATGTTAAAATAAATTATCACAAAATCATGTTAATGATGTTGTTTCTTGTTTCCATTTTTTCCTCTTACTGTAATTTCCTCTTAGCATTCTTTAAGTTTTTAAATTTATGTTAATGTTGTTATCTATTAGCTGTGCACTCTGTGGGAAGAAACTTGGTTCTGTAGTTGGTTGAGTACATGATCGAGGGTGACTGCATCAAGTGGTATCAGAGTTGTTTTAGCTCCTAAGTTGTAGGAAACAATGCTTGGAATTAAGGCCTATGAATGTTAGTTCGAGTGAGGGTTGCAAGAAAACTTGTAAGGATGTCACCACACAGAGTAGGAGTAGCACAAGGAGGTGTGAGAAACACAGAGTTAAATGAATTGCAAAGGAGGATAGAAGAACTGGAAAACAAAAGACTTGGAGATGCTGAAACAAATTCAAAGTAGGAGGATGAGCCTGAAGAACAACGAAATGTTGCAGAAGTAGACTCAACAATATGTTTAATATCTTTTCTGAAAGACAGAGGTAATGCAAGGGTGGAAGTTTCATACTACGATGATAGTTTGAAAGCCGAGACTCTCATTGAATGGATATGAGAGCTCAAAAGATATTTTGAGTATGAAAATGTTCATGATCTCAATCGAGTTCAATTCACCATGACTATGCTAACGGGTCTTGTTGCACTCTGGTGGGATATGTTACAGAAGGACAAGGTAGAAAACCAATGGGAGAATATAAGAACCTTTAGGAAGATGGTGAGAAAAATCAAGGAGAAATTCCTACTTGTCGATTACCAGTGGAATTTGTGTAAACATGTGCAAAATTTAAGGTAGTAAGAGACATATGTTCGTGAATATATTCATGAATTTTCAAACTATCGCTCAGATAAGGGATAAAGGAAACATAATACCAAAGAGTGGCAAGATATGTAAATGGGTTGAACTATCATATTCGGGATGAGATGAGTATGCATTACTTATGTAATGTAGTGTTGGTTGTGGAGCCTGATTATCTTCCTGATTCAGAGGTCTTTTACTTTCAGCTGTGTTTATACCCCATGAAGTATTTACACCCCAGAAGTATGTACACTCTTCCACGTGGGGGAGTGCAGAAGGGGCGTACCCCCTCTGCGGGGTCTGAAGGGGCTATCCCCCCGGCTGGGGGATCTGGGGGCAAGCGGGCCCCCAGCAGGGGTTCGGGGGTAGCGTCCCCTGAAGAAAAAATTGCCTTGTAAATGTATACTGTAATTTCATTGTAAATCTGGACCGTTCATTATAAGGTCGCAGATCTAACGATAGAGATTATGTTAGGGTTTTTTGCCCTAGAAGGAAACCCTCTTTTATGAGGGAAATGTATTGCAGCTATGGTTGATGGCGAATATTGTATTCTGAGATACGAGGCTGTGAGAGAAAGAAGAGGAAGTTACAACGGGTTTGTTGTAGGTTGTATCCCTTCATATGCTGGATAATAATAAAGGAAGGACCTAGCAATTTCTTTGGTGGACGTAGCCCACACTGGGTGAACCACAAAAATCTGTGTCTCTATTGTATTGTGTATCTTCTGTGTTTTGTTTCCACATTTGTTTTATTTTATTGCTCCACAAAACTGTTTTTCTAACAACTGGTATCAGAGCGAAAGGTAATTCGCAGGAAAAGAGGGTTCCTAGTTCGAGTGGGAGCAATGTCGAAAGATGGAAAGTTTAGGGTCGAGAAATTTAATGGCCAAAACTACCAGTTATGGAAGATGCAGATGGAAGATTTTTTATATCAGAAGGATCTATTCCTACCATTGGGCGGAGTAGCAAAGAAGTCAACGGCCATGAAGGACGAAGAATGGGAGATTCTTGACAGAAAGGCTCTAGGAACGATACGGCTGAGCTTGGCAGCGTCAGTGGCTTTCAATATTTTGAAAGAAAAGACAATGAAGGATCTGATGGACGCATTGGCCAAATTGTATGAAAAACCCTCGGCGTCCAATAAGGTATTTCTAATGAAGAGATTATTTAATATGAAGATGTCATAAGGTGGGTCTATTGCAGATCATTTAAATGATTTTAATACGGTTACTAATCAACTAAGTTCTGTAAAAGTGGACTTTGATGATGAGGTTAGGGCTCTTCTAAGCTTGTGCTCATTGCTAGAAAGTTGGAACAGCTTGGTCATGGCTGTAAGTAACTCTGTCTCTGGTTCAAATACTTTAAAATTTGATGATGTTGTTGGTGTTATCCTTAGTGAGGAAATGCGACGGAAAAGCATAGGTGAGACATCAGGAAATGCGACGAAAAAGCATAGGTGAGACATCAGGAAATGCGACGAAAAAGCATAGGTGAGACATCAGGAAATGCGTTGAACATGGAGAACAGGGGAAGACAAAAGGATATAGGAAAGGGCTCAAGGAACCGTGGGAATTCTAGGAAGGGCAGATCCAAATCCAGACTTGGAAAGATAGAGTGCTGGAATTGTGGGAAGAAAGGACATCTGAAGAAAGACCGCAGAGCTCCAAAGAAAAAAAGAGATGGACAACAGGAGAGAAATCAGGAAGCAAATGTAACAGGTGATGTATTACAAGATGCTTTGATTGTTTCTGTAGATAATATTTATGAGTCTTGGGTAGTAGATTCAGGGGCTTCATTTCATGCCACACCCCATAGGAAACATTTTCTAGATTATGTTCAAGGTGATTTTGGACAGGTTCATTTGGGTGATGATGCACCATGCAAAATTGTTGGAATGGGAAACGTAAAAATAAAGCAACGCAATGGAAACCAATGGTTGTTGAAAGAGGTAAGACATGTTCCAGATTTAAGGAAAAATCTAATTTCAACAGGGCAATTGGCAAGTGAAGGTTGTGTATCCATATTTATAGATAAGATATGGAAGGTCATCAAAGGATCATTGGTGATAGCGAAAGGAGAGATTGTAGGTACATTGTATTTATGTACTGGTAATACTGACTCTTCTATCTCTTTAGCTTCTACAGGAGTGGATACAACACTATGGCATTATAGGCTTGGACACATGAGTGAGAAGGGGATGCAGATACTTCACAAAATAAATTTGTTGCCAGATCTTAAACAAATTGATTTAGACTTCTGTGAGCATTGTGTTTATGGAAAACAGAAGAGAGTCAGATTTCTCAGAGTCGGAAAAGAAAAGAAGAGTGAAAGGTTAGAGCTTGTGCATATAGATGTATGGGGACCATCTCAGGTATCATCTCTTGGTGGCTCTCATTATTATATTACTTTTATTGATGATGCAACTAGAAAAACTTGGGTTTATTGCATTCGACAAAAACCTGATGTTTTTGATACTTTTAAGAAATGGAAAGCTTTGGTTGAGAATGAGACAGAAAAAAAGTTGAAGTGTCTCAGATCAGATAATGGAGGTGAATATTGCAGCAAGGAGTTTGATTATTACTGTTCATACCATGGGATTCGTAGAGAGAAGACAGTTCAAAGAACACCGCAAGAAAATGGTGTGTCAGAAAGGATGAACAGGACAATCATGGAACGTGCAAGGAGTATGAGATTGCATGCTAGTTTTCCCTTACATTTTTGGGCAGATGTTGTAGATACTGTTGTTTACTTAATAAACAGAGGACCTTCAATCTCTTTGGATGGTAGAATTCCAGAGGAGGAATGGATAGGAAAAAATCTAAACTATTCTTTTTTGAAAACTTTCGGTTGTGAAGCATTTGTCCATATTGATAAAGAAAATAGAACAAAGCTTGAGGCAAAATCCAAGAAGTGTACCTTTATTGGATATGGTGTTAATGATTTTGGTTATCGCTTATGGGATTATGAAAATAACAAAATCATTAGGAGTAGAGATGTCATATTCAATTAGAAGGTCATGTACAAAGATCAGTTGCAGGGAAAGAAACAGGAAAAAGAAAAACAAGAATACACAGTGCTTGATGAGATCACTGAAAAAGAAATTCCAAAGGAACTAGAAAATCAAAAAGTACAACAACAGGAGTAGTAGGTACCTCAAACATCTGCAAGTGTTGTTAGAAAATCTACCAGGTTAAGTATACCCCCTGAACGATACTCTCCTTCATTGTATTATTTATTGTTGATTGATTCTGGTGAACCAGAATGTTATGAAGAGGCAATGCAGGTAGACACCAAAAGGAAGTGGAAGCAAGACATGAAAGAGGAAATGGATTCCTTGGTAAATAACCATACTTGGGACTTGGTTCAGTTGCCTACAGGAAAAAGAGCATTGTAGAATAAATGGGTTTACAAGTTGAAGGAAGAAGATGGAGGAGAAAAGCGGTACAAGGCTAGACTTGTTGTAAAGGGGTTTGCACAAAAGAAAGGTATAGATT
>JASDQU010099773.1:140352-156682 GCA_032191745.1 Picea mariana | reverse complement strand
CAGATACTTGAGAGGTACTGCTAATCATGCATTATGTTTTGGAGGTTCAGAAACTGTTCTACAAGGATATGTTGATTCAAATATGGCAGGTGATAAAGATAGCAGGAGGAGTACCACAGGGTATGTGTTTACTATAGGTGGAACAACATTAAGTTGGATTTCAAAATTGCAAAAGGTTGTTTCACTTTCAACAACAGAGGTAGAGTATGTTGCTACTACAGAGGCTAGTATAGAGATTATTTGGTTACAGAGGTTTATGGAGGAATTTGGAAAGAAGCAAGAGAATAGCAGGTTTTACTGTGACAGTGAGAGTGCTATTCATCTTGCAAAGAACTCAGCCTTCCATTTGAAGACTAAGCATATACAGTTGAGGTACCACTTCATACGATCCACCTTGGAAAATGGACATTTGAAGTTGGAAAAGATACACACTAGCCAAAATCCTGTAGAAATGTTAACAAAGGGAGTAACCAGGGAGAAACTGAGTTCCTACTCAGTTTCAATTGGTCTTCAAGAATGAATATGAAGATGAGAAATTTGCCAAGTCCAAGAAGGTTCAAAGTCCAACATATACAGTAGTGGTGGAGTTGTTGAGATCAGTCTCCAAGTGGGAGATTGTTGGTTGTGGAGCCTGATTATCTTCATGATTCAGAGGTATTTTACTTTCAACCGTGTTTATACCCCATGAAGTATTTACACCCCATAAGTATGTACACTCTTCCATGCGAGGGAGTGAAGAGGGGGGGTGCCCCCTCTATAGGGTCCGGGGGGGCTATCCCCCCAGTTGGGGGGTTTGGGGGCGAAGCCCTCGAAGGAAAAATTGCCTTGTAAATGTATATTGTAATTTCATTGTAAATATGGACCGTTCATTATAAGGTTGCAGATATAACAATAGAGATTATGTTAGGGTTTTTTGCCCTAGAAGGCAACCCTCTTTTATGAGGGAAATGTATTGCGGTTATGGTTGATTGTGAATATTGTATTTCTGAGATAGGAGACTGTGAGAGAAAGAAGAGGAAGTTACAGCGGGTTTGTTGTAGGTTGTATCCCTTCATATGTTGGATAATAATAAAGGAAGGACCTGGCAATTTCTCTGGTGGATGTAGCCCACACTGGGTGAACCACATAAATCTGTGTCTCTATTGTATTGTGTATCTTCTATGTTTTGTTTCTGCATTTGTTTTATTTTATTGCTCCACGGTCCTGTTTTTCTAACAACCATGTTGTGTAGGTTGTACAGGGAGCTAGATGCAACCCATTTTCCCTTATCATACATGCCCGTAATTTATTTATGTGCAGATGTAGAGGTCTCATTCAACTGGGAAGACATATTTTATGAGAATCTCAAAGATGTTATTTACGCAGTTACACAAGCACAAACCAAAATCTTCCCCAGTTTCCATATGTCTTCATATATTCTAGACATAATTTGCATCTCTCATAAGTACCCAAACATGGGATGGAGTTGGTTTCCCACTGATGTCGCTATCCACATCTACTGTAAGGTGATTTTGGAGCAAAAATATTGAACATATTATCAAAGAATTTGTGAACACTTCCTTGCCCCACTGTATGAGTTTATTTTTTGCACCTCCCCAACTTGTATGACCGATAAGGACATAACAGTTGTAAGAAGGATTGGGGATTGGTATTGAATGGAACAAAGTACATATATAAGGATATATTGTGTAATGAAACCACCCCACACCCCATCTACTTCATCAGTTCATCCCTAAAAATCTTGTGGTCCAGGAAGTGGCATATCAAACTATCATACATGGGATCATAGGGATAATATATAAATAAAAGAAATAAATTTGGCCTCCACTACCTCTTTACATTGGAAATTATTTCTTTGAAAACACCAAACAATCCCAGGAGGAAGTAGACATCCCGCTTTCCTACGATTTTGGAGAGGAAATATTCAGGAGGCACGACCCTAAGAACATCATCAAAGAGCACTTTCATAGCATGAGACTCCCATATGAGTACATTATTGAGTTCTGGGAAGGAGAATAAGTACGTCAAAACATCAAGACTTATGACGAGGCAATTTTCAACAGGAAAGGCCAGCCAAAAGGGAGAATTGTAGGTGAAGAAGCTTCAAGAGAAGCAGCTAGAAAATATGCAGAGAGAGATGAAATTGAGATATCTTCCCACATCTATGTCTCAGCTCATTCAGGTTCCACATAAGAGGATGAAGAGGCACCAACAGATAAAAAGAGAAGGTATTGAAGAAGAGGAATGATGCTAAATAGAAACAAAAATTAGAAGCTGACAAAGAAAAGGCTAGGGAAGAAAATGAAGCAAAAGAAAAAGCAGAGGCTAAAGTGAAAGTTGTTATATAAAAATAAAAAGAGTTAGTTGAAGCAGAAAGAATAGCAGAATAATTAGCGTATAAAGAGGCAATAGATAAAGTTGTTAAAGAAGAAATATAGATGATAGAGAGGGTTATGCATACCCAATGGACTTAGATATCTTTGGAACATCCACCACAGGTGTAGGAGAAAAATAAATGAGTAGTGGTTTAGGTCTCGGGCCCTGGGAATATTTTCAATCAGTAGAAATATTGGATCTATGCAGTTTCACATATGATAGTAAAACCGATCGAATCGTGCAAGAAAGAGTGAAAAAGGTTCCAACAACAGAAGGATCCCCTTTGTCAGTAGTTACTTAGGTCCCCGTAACATGAGATGTTACGAAAGGCTCTATGGAAACAACTAGGGAAGGATTTTCATTTATGGATGCAACTGTGGACAACATACAGAGGTTGTTCCAATAGAACAAAGAAAAGGACATGAGGATCAAAGAGCTGGAAGAGAGGCTCCAACAAGTTAATATTGATGAAATGAGTCTTCTCAATTTTAAGACCAACGCGGAGAAAGTGAGGAATGATTTGGAAGGTGCCATCATTCACATGTATTCCAATCTTCATCTCTTCCAAAATGTGGCTACAATAGTTATTGAACAAAACAACTGGATACAGATGTAGCTGACACAATACAACACTATCTGTGAAGGTATAGCAAACATTGATGCCTAGATAACAGAGAATCTTGATGTGCCACCGAAATTGTATAGACCCTAGAAATCATCAAGGAAGAAATTCCTATATGCATTATATATTTTCCAGAAGGTAGGGAAAAGGGTAGACAAAGAAGTAACCAAGGAAATGGGGATATGTTCAAGGACTCACAAAGATGCCCTAGAGTTGATAAGGAATGTCCATATCCCAATATTCAACGAACTTGGGAAAAATTTGGTCATAAAAGAGTTAGTGAATTCATTCCAGGAAAGCATGAGTCGAGGGAGACAAATAGTCAAAGCATCAACCTTTGTCTCTATTGATCTTAGTGACCAACATCTACTACAGATGGTTAAGATTCACACTATGATACAAGATTATATGACAAGAATGGAGAAAGATATATGTTCCCTTGATGATAGCATCGACATGATCGAAGAAACACTGGAACAAATATCTTACAGGAGGATTGAGTCACTGTATAACTAGTTGGAATCTTGAACAACTTATCTCCGGAGCAAAAGATCATAGGAAAAGGAAAATCAATTTTTTTCCTTTCATCCTTTTCCTAACTACTTCAAATTTCATCCTTTCTTCCACTTTTCATGAGAAAGGATAAGGTGAATAGTTTTGTGTAACATCTTGTTTCCCCTAGTTTGTAAATATAACTATATTGTCCAAGAGACTCTGGAAAACTCAAGTGTGTGAATGTTTGATTTGATGGACGTTTGTATAAAAGGTCGATGAATGTAAATTCTGTTATTTTAATAGAAAATGGATAAGTGTTGCATGACTGCTATAAGAAGATGTGCTAAGAGAGACCATGAATGCTATGAAAGAGATGGTGGAGGGGGATAGGAATGGTTGTGTTAACCTCCACCGAATTGGTACTTTGCTGGATTTAATTGCTTAGGATTAGAACAACCCTCTAACCCAGGAATGAATTATAGTCATGCTGGTAGGTGGGAAAACCTCCTCAAGAGTTAATGAGGGGATGGGGAAAACCACCCATATGTAAGGCTTCCATACCTAACCATGGACTGGGAATTCTAGCCACACACAATCTTGATGAAAAAGGAAAGAAAGGAAGGCACGGTGAACATAGAGGAGGACCTATGAAGAGTGCAGAGATGAGAGACTGAGCTTTCGGATTTAAGGGAGAACTCTAAAAAGAGTGTGTTCTGATCGTGGGAAATAGAGACTGAGTCGGGAGAAGGAGAGTAGCCTTTTTCCCTATCTATTTCTGTGCTGGAAGAAGAGATTCAATCTCAAAGAATTGTGGTCTATCTCGGGGGTGGCTAGTGGTAAATCCGTTAGGAGTGACTGAGCCTATGGTTGGGTGGAAACAGGCACCCCTTCCAGCATTCGATTCAAGTTATATGGTTCTGATAAGTGTTTTCATACTCTATGCGTTGAATTGAGAATTAATGGTTGCATGCATGTATTTACATATCTATAAATTGTTTCTATATTGAAATGGTTAAGTTATGTGTATACGTTGGCTTCCTTGAGAACTTATGCTTCTGCTTTTCTTGTATGCTCCAGTTTAACTCTCGAAGGTGTTTTCCCCAGGGAGCTACCTCACAGCTCCAGAGTCAGAGCAAGCCTCTTGGAACTACTCCCATCTCGGTAACCTCACGATTTTACCCTGCCCTGTTTCAGAACTTAAAGTTTTGCGAATTAGGAAGGCGTTTCCTTCAAACCAGTATCCTGAGAGACCTTGAACTCATGCTCATGACCTTAACCGAAACCCGGCTAAGAGTAGAGCTCATAGCTTGAGATTCATATGAAGGTTCATGTGACATGGGTCTAGGAACCCTACACTAAGCCCAAAAGGGGCTAGCTCATAATGGTTTTGGAGCTTCAGGAGTTCGACGCCCTGGGATGTCAAACTTCACGATAATCACAGTTACCTGAAATCCCTGAGTAACAAGAGCCGTAGATTAATCAAGAACCTAAAAGAGGATATGAATGAGAACTGTTCATCGGGAGGAAAACCTATATCAGTCGTCAGATTGTCTCAAATATCCACTAGAATTAATGGATCAAACACCAGTCGCTCAATTATATCGATGGTTGGGAATCATTGCGGAGAATGAAGGTGAAATTAGTGGACATGCTAGTTCATGGCCCGCAATCAACCAACGTTGTTGATCTCATTGGGGTGGAGAATTAATGACCACTATTAGATAGAGTTGGGCGAGCACTTTCCAGATTGCAGATATTGGGCCCCGTAATCACTGTGAACCATCGCTCTGTGAACAAATATCGATAGTTGGGAATCATTGCGGAGTGCAAAGGAAAAATTATGCACGTGCTAGTTCACAGACCACAATCAACCAACGTCATTGATATCGTTAGGGTGGAGAATCAACAACCACGATTAAACAGAGTCGGGTGAGAACTTTTCATATTGTGAAGATTGATCTCTCCGATAAAGAGAGAGCATGTTGGGGCTCTGCAATCACTGTGAACCATCGATCTGTGAACAAATCGGTATTGGCTGGATCTCGACCGTGAAAATCCGAGGGAGGTTGAAAGATGATCATACCAAAGAAATGAGGCACAGTGAAGCCATCCATGGTGACGTGGATTTAATCTTGACGAGCCACATGCCACTTGGATTCATGCGCATCACATACCCTATATCCGTATTTTGAATGTGATATGTGTCATCCCAGATGAGGGCACGTGTCGCCCCTGACCCAACTACATTTTAGCCCTTGGAACATGCATACCTCACCCACGTGGTTGGTGAAATGATTGGGATTTCGAGATTCTGAGACTTCGGGACTCCAGAGGATTCAAGGTGCTTCGAAAATCCCCAAAGTACCGAAGTGCTGGAGTAGATCCTATTCATTGGCACAGGAAGGCACGTGGAAGTAGATCGTTAACTCCAGAGAAGAGCACATCGGAGGAACACAAGGAGTGAAGTCCCAAAGTGATGAAGTCCATCAGATTTTTCCATTGGAAGGGGATGCATGGTGATCGATCTGTAACTATGAGTATGGATTACTTCGGGGAGAAAATACTTTGGAGCATTCAAAAATCTCGAACGTCAAAGTCCTGAAGTGAATCAGGGATGTCAAAATTTATGAGGAAACATGACGTTCGATTGTGAAATTCAAAGATTTACCACTCCAGAGGATTCACACGGTGGTTTTATTGGCGCCTGTTGTCTTGGTGTCTGGTCATAGCCCATGGTCATATGAAAGTATATATGGATGGAAGAACCCGAAGAACTTGGGAGAGGATATCTGCCAACTCTGATCTCAGTTCAGAGCATGGAGACCGTGAATGGAAATATATGGAAGAGCATAATGGAATAGAGACCCCGAATGGGGGTTTTGATTTTCTTAATAAGAATGAAATTTTGACGCCCCACCATGGGTGTGTTACATTTTGTAACTGCCTCTTCAAGAAGAAGCTAGAAAGAAAACTAGGAGTTACTACATTTTTCTATAAAATATACTAGAGACTCCTTTAACAAGGACTTTTTTTTGTCTTTTCAAGCATTGTATAGACCCAAGAAATTTTTTAATAACTTATTCTGTGTTAATGAATATTGAGAATCCCTTGGGGCTAGCATGTTATAGAAGGAATTATATGTAGAAACTGATCGAAGCTTTGAACTACTTCCAGTGAAGATATTTTATGTTTCTATGGACTGTAAGAATGCTTTGTTTGTTGTAGACTAATTCTTATACAATCTATGATGTTCTACAGTTATTGATATTTATTTGAATATTTCAATGGCTTTAGTTTTTTGGGTTATTACAGTATATGTTTTTATGATGTAGACTAATTTGGTATTCACGTATGTATTATATTTCCTCCAATCTTTCTCTTTTTATATGACTAATTGTATTAAAGTTGTGTAAATTTTTGGTTGCATTATAACTCACCGGTTACTCTAGCATGCTCCTAGATAAGATAGATTAGAATATATTAGTGATAGGTTAGTTTTATTTACATACATAGTATTCATCTACATATTTTCATTTCATCCACCCACTTCATCGATACACTGTACCCTAACTAGTATGAAAACCAAAATACAATAATAAATGGCATTCGGGCCAAATTTTGGATGGGACTCCTAATCCAAACTGTGTATAGTCTAATTGATACCTTATACTAGGGAGTACCCATTTCTGTTGTCAAGTGAATTTTAACCCATCAACACCTACCATGTATAATGAGGGAATCCTACTTACTCCTTCCACTACATACAAGACCATACTTTGATTAATGCACTGGTGAACGCCAAGGGTATGACCTAGAGATCATACTGAAATCTAGAAGAAGACTTGTGACTATCCTACTCCCTCGCCCTCATATGATGAAATCCTAGATGAATATCAGTCGTCGATGGATATGATACTCCTCGATATTCACCCATCAACTCATCGATCCTAGGAAACCACAACTTGATGGTATTCTTGAGGACTTTGTCGGGAGGTATCCTTGGAGAAAACGCCCCACAACTCCACTGTATACTACCACATACCAACTAATATCCCTTCATACTACTTCCTATCATTGATTTATCCTGTACTATCCTATATCTTGTAGGAGCTACTATATCCATCACTCTACTGATGTTTCTTGAACATGTATCTAAGAGCATATCAATATATGTCATATATCTCTACATCCAATCCATGTATGCATATACTTCCTTGCAGCCTGGTCCGCAAGAAACTCTCTCAACTATCTCATTCATAGCTAAGCCTTGATCCTTTAGTGGGATATGCAAAATATGTCCATGGTCAAAATCCCTTGCATCAAACCTGTCCTCAAGAACCTACAACTCTAAATGCCCCTCGTGCAAGATCGTCACAAGAGGCTTCTCCCTCGAATCATGAGTTCCACTCAAACCCTCATGTTCCATGGATTCTGAGGATGATGGAGTATCTGTTGTTGTCAATGATGGAGAGCGTTCCAAACTCAGTTGGTAACAAATATCCTCAACTTCCCTTTCCTTGTCTTCAACAAACTTAAGATCAAGGTCCCTATCCATGAACAAGTGAAAATAATCATATTTCATTTTCTCCATCATACATGTCATAAACATGATGAAGTGTTGAATTTATGCTTGAACCATCCTCAAGTGTATGAAATTGGGTACTACTTACTCCATTTGCAATTCCCTTTTTCCTCTCCTCTAGATGGATTTTCCACATAAAGTCTTCAACAAATTTATGAGCACCATCTTTCCTCGTCAACACCCACACAATTTGTTCCTCTGTGACCAATAGTTGGTTCTCCAAATCACACAATGTTTTTCATCAACATGGAGTGGGATGTCACACAAAGGATCAATTGACTCATTAGATTATGTCGTGCAATGTCGAATACCTTCCTCATACAAGTTTTCTGATCTTCTCTCATCCCCTAAATCGGCCCCTTCGTTATCATCCTCCACACATAGCTCCCGATATTTTTCATATTTTGCTACAATCACGTCTACATAATCATACACATCATAAACATGATGAAGTGTTGAATTCCCGCTTGAACCATCCTCATCCTCAACATCATACACATGGAGAGATGTTGAATCCTTAACGTCGGCTAATTGGAACATCTTGTCACAATCATCATAAGTAGGACAAGGTGTTGTATCTTCATCTTCTCCATCTAGCACACTAGTTTCATTGGCCTCATTGGTTAGTTCTAATGATGTATCATAGGATGTTGTTTGGTCTTCCTCTATGCATACCTCCTCCGCATAGCTAGATGCATGATCCTCCTACCATCCTTCGTGCTCATCCTTCTTTACTTCTTGCCCCATGCTTTTAAAATAATCCTCGTCCAAATCCTTAGGCCAACTTCCATACCAAAGAGTGTAAAAAATTTAAAATGGAAATTTTTCACAAATTTCTTCACTCAATGTCAGATACTCCTAAAAGTAAGGCATGATTTTTTTTTCTACTAGCATCCCCTTGGTTCATTGAATAACTTTCCAAGTTTTATCCATGAATACTAGCGTTGTATTTATTCTCTTTTCCATGGAATGCATTGTTGATTCCTCCCTTCTTTGTAACCCATTCATGTATTATGCAGTCATAGGATGGAAAGATCTCCATCTCTGGTACCATTGTAATTTCCCCAATGGGAATATGCTAGGAAAATAATGGTTTGTTGTCCAATATGTAGTTCTGGTTATGCTCTTCTTCAAACACATATGTTGTTAAGAGGATTGAGGACTTTGTAAAAAAAAATTGATCATAACCTATAGATAGACATCTTGACAAACATGTTGGATTCAATATAAATACACCAAAAAATAGAAGAGATAATATGGCACTTTATTAATAATGGAATATTGATCACACAATACAATGTCTAGGGTTGTTGTAGAAGTTGTGAAAAATCAAAAAACATACAAAAATGAAACCAAAAACTGATGTAGTTCCCTGATATCCTCTATAATATGGTTCCTCCTCCAATCTGTAGAAATACTAACTCCAAATCTCCAAACCCTCTTCAAAATGATACCAAACCCCTGTGAGGGTTCTCCGAGATTCAATCTCTCGCTAGAGATGATGTCGAGCTACTCCGATACTGACTCCAGTGATCCGGTTGCCACACTCAAGTATCTATGCAACTTCAGTTTTTGGATGTCTTCATGGGAAAATGCTATATAATCTGTGATGCCTCAAGGGATGAGGTTGCACAATGAGCAAGGCCTCGCAGGACCCCTTGTACTTGTCGCACAATGATGCCTCAACAACTCTAACAAAAAAGGGATCCATCCTTCATAAACTCCATGAACATCCTGATGTTGGCATAGGGGCAGACCCAGGGTTCAACTCTCAAGAGCGCACCAACAAAGCCCTAACTACCGACCCTTTTGGCAACACCTGCGAAGCAGATGAAGTCTCACCCAAGGTAGAGGCAGGGGTGGTTGCAAGACTCAGGTGTCTGCAACCTTAGCTGGGATGCAGATTTGTGATTCTATCCTTATAGCGCACTTAGCATCGATTATTCATCAATATTCAACCCTTCTTATTCTTCGCAGATAGCACAGAGCATCGCAACATTCACTTAGATTTAATATATTTCAGCACTTGGCAACAGTAAAATAGATCATATCTAATAGATCAGCACTAAGCATCTTCATACACATCAGATCTAACATTCATACACATCTAAGAAGCACCAAGCCTAAGTAGATCTATCTAAATATATCAAAGCACTTAGAAATGGAAGAGATAAACACATCAAATCAAAGCACAAAGCATAATACACAAATTTACATGGTTCACCCCCTCCCCGGGGCTATGTCCACCAACTCTTCTTCTTTATTAGTGTCTTCAATCAGTAACAACACAAAGCCACTCGAAACCCTTACTTCGCACAGGACAAAAGATCTGCAGAACACACTAGATTCTTCTTCCTTTTACTTCAACACAAATCCTTCTACAACCTCTTACAACAACTAGAACTTAGCTCTGCAAGCCTCTTACAATCATGCACGGAGCATTTACAATCCACATCCGATCACACAGATCTAACTACTAGCACTAAGCCATCGACCATTCTTACATTGCCTAAGTATCTATTTATACATTACAAAAGTGGGCCTAAGCATGGGTAAACCCACGGGCCGACATCCCTTTCCCATTACACTAACCCAAAACCCTAAAAGAGGCCCAAAAGTGGACCGAGATCCCGTGATCTCTGGTTCTCTTGGTGCTCCTTCTTCGACTTGCTGTCGAAGTCCCAAAATAGGTCAAAATGACCAAGGTTACCCCAAAACTTGGTCAAGGGCCAACACTTGACCACTTTGATGATGTCATGATCACCAAAAAGAAACCCATGGATCTATACCTATGAACTGATACCAAACCACAAATGAAGAAAAGTTGAATATCCCAGATAGATCCTCCTCCTTATCTAGCGAGGGTGTATATTGCACCACTGAAACTAAACTGCAATGGAAGAGTTTTTCTAAACCCTAACAAAACAATGTCTCCAAGATCACTCCAAATAATATGTCAAAATCATAATGAGGAAAGGTGAAGTGCTATACTTCCTTTATACTTCTTCGATCCTCTTCTAGATATTTCCTCTCTTTGACCAAATCCACATGAAGATAAATTCACGTTATAACTTTTTGAAATCCTCATTTTAATGTTGGAAAGTGATTAATTGGATTCTAAGACATTCCTGAATGTCATAAATCCCTTTCTCAGGTTTCCAACCTTTATATCTTTCTATCTCAGTTCCAACGAGTTATTACACTCATGTATCCTTTTAGATAATATGGTCCCAATAACACATTTAGTGTATCTAATTAAATTATGCCCAATAATAACCAAAATTATGGAAATCGTTGGAATGCCATATAACCAAGAGAGGACCGTGCAAAAATGATCTTGATGATAAAAGATGGAAAATGGACTAGACCCCATATAACTCCTCCAAATTTCCCAAGCTCATTATTAATCTCACTTTACTCCTCTGGTTGGGTTGACATAAACTTACAAGGTTTCTTCTGACTATGGAGCAGAGGGATCCAATAATGGGGACATTACAATATTCCCTTCCCAAAGATTGCTTGTCTTCAAGCAATTCCATCCCAACCTATCACTCCATTGACTAGGCTAGATTGAAATTGAAAATGATAAGAGGATCCCAAACCACCTTGGAATATGTGAAGTATCCTCCACTCAATGAGTGTTATGGAAAGCTATGGATATAAGAGGCCTCTTGAAAACTGCCACTAAGTAGAGAAACTCAGTCCCACAACAACTTGATCAACCCCTCAAAGAACTTCTCTACTTTGTAACCAATCTCATGGAAGCAAAAACTAGCTCTCACCTCAGTGTAAGCTGCTCAGTTATATAGTATTGAAATCTCGAGGTCCCAAGATAATCTCAAAAAGGAACCAAAATGTTTTCATTATGCCACCCTGATCATAATTGACCGACCATCGTACCCAACTTGCATTTTCTTCTCCTGGAATTCCATGAAGAAATACCTGTAAGGGATGAACTTACTACCATGAATAGTATCCCACACAATCATCTATGTGAAGTCACGACTTGTAGATCCACTGCCATACTCAATCTAAAATATCGAAAAAGGAAGTTTGCCTCGATCACTAGCAATGACTCCGAGCGGCTTGTGGACTCTAAGCATCTCCCCACTAGATGGATCCATCACCTGTGCTTCCCCACACTCCAAATAAATCACTGAAAAGTGCATGAACTATGATGACGTACTATGTGTTCCTTGCTCCTTGCATCAACATACTCTCCCACTCTTTCTCAGAAATGGGCAAGGACTGCATCAACCCTACTAGATGAGTGTGCCTCAACCTGTATTTTTGAAGATTCGCATGCTCCTCCATAATGTCCATCCATGCGAACCTTTCTCAGACCTACCTGTAAATAATAAAGTCACCAAGGTCGCAAAATGGCCTGTATGACATGAATCACCTTCTACTCATAGCACTGATCTGGAAGGTTCTAACAAAATAATCTATCTAACTTCCCCTGATAAGCAAGGGGGTAAAATGATGCATAAATTTGGTCAACTTTCCGAAAGACCACTCCTCCAAGAAACCAATCCTACGCATTCCAAGAGTAAACTATGGAAAGTGAACAATGTCCATCTCTTATGTACCACATGTCGAGTTGTCAAACCCCATAGTCCTAGGGTTCCAAGCTAATCCTCAAGAGGAACCATCATGCACCCACTTGATCATAATCGTCTCAATTCCATACTTAGGTTGTTCTCTCCTCTCATGGAATCCTAAGCTCAAATCCCTGAAAGGACCAAACTCACTATCTTGGATCATGTCTTGCCCAAAGCATCTTGAGGAAATATGACGAAGTGACTAATTTTCTTCTAAGACATTTCCAAATGTTGGAAATCCCTTTCTCATCATTCCAGCCTTTAGATATTTTCTTCTCGGTTCCAATGAGATATTACACTCATGTATCCATTCAGATAATATGGTCCCAATAACACATTTAGTGTATTTAATTAAATTATTCCCAACAATAACCAAAATTACGAAAATCGTCAGAATGCCACGAAACCAAGAACATAATGTGTGGAAATGATCTTTATGATAAAATATGACCAATGGACTAGCCTGGGCCACATATAACTCCCCCAAATTTCCCAAGCCCACTATTAACCTCACTTTTCTCCTCTGGTCGAGCTGAAATAAACTCACAAGGTCACTTCTGACTGTAGAGCCTGAGTAGAGGGATCCAAGAAAGGGGACATTATTGTCCACCCTTCTAAAATATTGCTTCTCCTCAAGTAGTGCCATCCCAACCTATCACTCCATCGATTGGACCAAACTGAGACTAAAAATGATACCAGAATCCCAAACCACCCTAGAAGTTATGAAGTATCCTCCACTCAATGTGTGATCTGACAAGGTATGGATATAAGAGGCCTCCAACAAAATGTCACTAAGTAGAGAAACTTGGTGCCACAAAAAATCAATCAACCCTTCAAATAAATACTCTACTAGGTAACCAATCTCATGGAAGAAAAAATTGGCTTCTGCCTCGTTGTTAGCTGTTGAGCTGCCTTGTATTGAAATCTTGGGGTCCCAAGTCAATCTCATAAAGGAACCACCATGATATTGTTTCACCACCCTGATCATAACCATCTGACCGCCTTACCCAACCTACATTCTCCTCTCCTAAAACTCCAAGATGAAATACCTGTAAGGGATGACCCTACGACCGTGAATAGTAGCCTGCACAATCATCCATGTGAAGTCACGGCCTGCAGATCCACTACCATACTCGATCTGAAATACCGGAAAAGGAAGTCTGTTTTGATCACTGGAAATGACTCTGAGTTGCTTGTGGAATCTAAGAATATCCCCACTGGATGGATTTGTCACTTGTGTTTTCCCACACTCCAAATACATCATTGGAAAGTGTGTGAAATCTGATCACATACAATATGATCCCTACACCCTCGATAAACCTGTGATGTGATCGATCAACATACTCTCCCACTCTTGCTCAGAAATGGGAAAGGATTGCGTCAACCTTGTTGTAGGAAAATCTCCCTGCGGACAGGTAGATTGCCTCAAAGAGCTAGACCCTACTCTACGACAGGAAGTGCTTAACATGGACACTAACTTCCTTTCAAATCTATACAAACTAATACATGAGAAGGAAGCAAAAGAGAGGTACCTTTTATCGACGTTTGTCCCTGCATGCTCCGAGTTGAGCTCCAATCTTTCGCTCCTCGACGAGCCCTGTAAACAAACAAAGTACGACCACTTCCTACTCTATCGGTATTAGCTTGAAAACAGATCTATCTATCAACGATAAGTTCATGTAAAATCAGACACAA
Organism: Picea mariana; assembly: GCA_032191745.1. Lineage (NCBI taxonomy): Eukaryota > Viridiplantae > Streptophyta > Pinopsida > Pinales > Pinaceae > Picea > Picea mariana. The sequence goes on along the minus strand of JASDQU010099773.1, from coordinate 142,311 downwards.
ACTAGAAATAAATAGGCCAAGCATGTCATATTAATTAGAATAACGACAACAGTACTTACAATCGTAGATGCGAATGCGACAGCTTCGTCAAGTCCCCTTCATCTAACCCTTGCTCGAAAGATCCACGACCTGGATGATAATAGCTTCACTGATCACTCTCCTTTGACTAACTGTGTGTTTCCTATGATATCATAGGTTTCATGCTAGCAATTCTTTCTCCTTTTCACCATCATAGAGCCTGCTTATATAGGTTAAGAGAGGCTTAACCTCTTGAGGTATCTGTTAATGATAAAAAATGCACTGGCATTTTTGCAAGAATGATGCCTAATTTTGTAGGGAAAATTTGAATAGCTTCCTGGGCTCCAAATTAAGATTTGAAATCACCGTTGGAAATCTTAGGATTTGTAGATGTCAATCGACTATTCAAGCATGCAAAACGGACTCTCCATGACTGAGAAATTTGATTTTTCCCAAGGTAGTTTAGTTCTGTAAAATCTTCCTTTTCGGTGGATTAGGCAAACAGGACGATTGTTCATTAACCACCAAAAGTAGTGCTTTCAGTAGTTAATCCACCCAGAAGTCTTCTATGTTAACCACCGAAAGCCTGTAATGACCCGAATACTTGAAATTTTGCCCAGATAAGGAGTTTTCGAATCACAATGAGATGAAACCTCTTGGAATAGACAGGTGGTAAATTATCAAGTCAGATCCAATGGTTACTTTGATGGATAAGGAAAAGAAGAGGTGTTGTAATCAATTTTGGTACATTTTTCAAAGGCAAAAATATAGGGATTTTGGCACACCTCAGCAAATTCGAATTTTATCTCTTGGAAGAGTCATCAGTCAGCCTTGGGAAGCAATCCTGCACTACACCAGCACTCAACAAGAGAGAAGGACCAGAAAATCTGGGATTGACCTCACTTTTGGGGATCATCCCTCATCTTTTGCAATCAGATTTTGACTTACTATTTTTAGCTGATTTGATCCATGTTTTCAGGATCTCATAACTACTTTGTAAAGCTATAAAGCTTAGGATAGAATATGAACCAAGGGTTCAATGTTGGGTTCTATTTGCTGCTACTGTAAAAGAGGCTTATTCTTAATATATGAAACATTGCAAACTTCCTTCAGTTGTGTTGTCAGACTTTTTCTTTTCTGTTCTCTGATATCTTATGAGTGAATGATTTCTTTATTGGTGCTTATTCAATCTACATGTGACTGTCATCTCACTAACTGATTGATTAAGTTAATAATCATAAGTTATTTCCTTAGTTCTTAAACCCATTGTGCTTGTTTTATATGAGTATAATTTGGTTCAATAACTATTTTCTCTTCTATTTAATCAACCCTTGTCTGATTGCATTCCTAGAAGGCCTTGTGATATTTGATATTTCTAGACAGTCTTAAAGACACAGTCCAATCCCTAGATATTCATCTTGATCCAAAAAACACATCCATTATTAAGAAATAGTTCCCAAAAAGAGTGAGTTACCAGGCATCTCCGACTTACAGCCTAGGAGAGTTTCCTGGAGTGATAACAAATTGGCGCCGTTGCTGGGGAGAGGAGATCGAAGCTCAGCTTCCCTGGGAGATGACATAGATCTAATCGTTGATGATAGACAAAGGTTGGACACTATCGGTTGTACATCATCTATCTGGCGACTCCATGAAGGGCGGATTCAGTGGCGACTCCATTGTTCAGAAATCCGTTGGTGACTCCACTGGTATGAAATGGAAAATATCTTAGCTAAGAGGTACGCTTTCTGTGATTTTTCAGATATAGCTGTTTAAGGATAAATTCGTGAGTGCGGACACAGACCAATCTCCCCAGATCCACCTGGATCTGGAACAAACTGTGACAGAATATTACTCTTTCCCTAGTTCTAAAGTATTGAATGGACAAGAGAAGAAGGATGATGTACTTACTTTATGAAAGCTCTCCTTATCTCTGTTGATCCT
>JASDQU010099773.1:58589-132047 GCA_032191745.1 Picea mariana | reverse complement strand
GGGGGGGGGGGACTCAAGTTCTAGGGAATATTTTATTAATATTTCCAAAAAAGTGTATTTTTTGAGTATTTATTTATCCTAAGTTCCTGAGGGTAGGGAACGAGTCACCTAGTGGCTAAAGATATTTCTGAAGGTGACAAGTGTTGAGTTGAAGGAATGAAATATATATTGTTGGCCTTATTGTATTTCAAAGGGGGGAATTCATTCTAGGGATTATTATTATTCATTCTCTCGAAGGAAGAAGGGGTTGGACTATTTGGAAAATCTGACTATTACCTTATCTGTAGAGAGAAGCTTGTAAGGGGTTTTTCTATATTGTAACCAAAGCTTTGTTGTAGAAGAGGCGGGTTGTCCGGCCCGTGAGGAGTCTTTCTAGGTGATATATTTGTTGTCAAAGAGGTGGGTTGTCAGGCCTATGAGAAGTCTCTCTAGGTGAGATATTTATTGTTGAAGAGGTGGGTTGTCAGGCCTGTGAGCATTCACTCCAAGTGAGAGTTTTGATGAGAATTGTTCCTTGGTGATTTGAGCATTAGTTGCAAGGCTCAGAGACTTCTTCTCCAGCCTATTGATGGAATCCTGGAAGGGATGTGGGGAAACCGAGGGACTGTTGAGAAGAGAAGGGGCAAACTTCCTTGGGTGTGATAGGTGTGTAGGGAATGAGATATTGTAAACTAATTGCAGCAGTCACTACTAAATTTGGGTCATTTTGTGATGGCTCTTTCGACGCTCTTGTGACATTTTGTTGTGGATATTGTGACAAATATTGGGTCTCCCAAAAGTCGCTTCACGTTCCATGGCAAGTGCGACAAAACTGAAACAACGTCACAAGAGCGACGAAACTAGGAAGTTGTCACACAAGCGACAAAGAAAGGATACCATCAAACGAGCGACAAAGAAGGGATATCATCGCAAGAGCGACAAGGTAGGTAAATCGTCGAAAGTGTGACAAGGAAGGGAAATCATTGCAAGAAAGACTAGTAATGAAAATCGTCACAAGAGAGACAAGGTAGGGAGATCATCGCAAGAGCAACAAGACAGGGACATCGTTGCAAGAGGTCATTTGTGGACAAGGGCTTAGAAGGAGCCCATAGGTTTCATAAAACATGTGCCTTAGGAAGAAAGGGACCTATGTAATCTTGTTTGGCGAGATCTGAGAGCCGTTAGATCTATGCATCTCCTAAAGGCTTGCCCCTTCAACACTTTGCAGGTATTGTGAATTCAAGACGTGGAAGGATCCGAAGCGTGGAGTCCCAAAGTAATTATGGGTCGTTGATTTCAGATCAACGAGGAATATTTACCTATTCTCCTATTTGCCTATTCAGAGGATCTGAGGTCTCAACGAATTGAAACACCCGGAGCCCGGAACTCCCAAAGCAATGCCTCTTGGGCTAGCACCTGGTTCTCATTTCTTTGATCATATGGGGACGTAACTTGAAAATTTATTTTCGTTAAAAAGAAATAAGCCTTGGCTTGTGAGTAAACTCAAATAGCTCAATTCCGCCATAAAGAGGGGCTACACTCGATAAAGAACTGAGCTCGGAGTTCTGACTCTATAGATATCATTCTCAGATAGTCAGATCCAACCAAATTGAAGCTAAAGAAGTGGTCTGGCTGCGTTTTTTGGACCGAAGTCATGCAGAGGATTTAGAGGACCTGGTTTTACACACAGGAAAAAGGAAGAGGCCCTATTTTCTTGCATATATTAGAGGTATTTTTTATCCCTAAGAAAAAGAACGAATAATACTACCAGTTTGTTTTATGTTCTAATTATTTTTACAAAAATGGCCACCTCTAACCATTTAGGACCAACACAAGGGCCAATTCTTCTTGGAAATAACTATGAATTTTGGTCTCTCATAATGAGATCCTTATTACAAGAACATGAGTCTTGGGATCCAGTGGATCTTGCCTATGTGGACCCAGATCCAGCTGACCTAGATGCCATGAACAATCAAGAGTGAGTGTCTCGGGCAGAATAGAGGAAAAGAGAAAATAAGGAAAAGTTCTTGATTCATAACTCAATGGATGACTCGATTTTCTCAAAAATCATAGGTGTTGTTACCTCTAAATAGGCCTAGGACATCCTACAAACAACTTACCAAGGAAATGGTAGGTTCAAAACATTCAAGTTGCAAACCTTGAGGATGCATTTTGAAACTTTAAAAATGACAGAGTCTGAAAACGTTGATCAATTTATGACCAGAGTCATGAGAATTGTAAACCAGATCAGGTTGATTGGTGAAGACATCCCTGATCAAAGGATTGTTGGGAAAGTCCTTAGATGTCTTCCAAATAAATTTGAAATGGTTCTTACAGCCATTCTTGAATCCAAGGATCTGTCAATTTTTTCAACAAATGAACTAATGGGATCTCTATTAACACATGAGACCAGACTACATCTAGAAGATGAGTCAATGGCCAATGCCTTCAAGACCCAATTATGTTTCAGTGGAATGAGAGGCAGAGGCAGAGGAAAAGTTCACAGAGGAAGAGGGAGAAGTCCAAGCAATCATCACTCAGGTGAAGGTCACACACATCAAAACCAGAATCAGAATTTCCAGCCTCAAAGAGGAAGAGGGGGGAGATCAAATGACAAAGCAAGCATACAATGCTATTACTGCAAAAAGTATGGGAACTATGAATCTAAATGCCGAAATAAGCAAGGTGATCAATACTCAGGCAGAACACATGTCTCAAATCATGAAGGAGACACCTCATATGGGATGTTTCTCTCATGTCACAAAACTGAAGAACAACACAAGGAACTATGGTCATTGGATAATGGATGCAACAATCACATGACAGGTAACAAATATTTACTTTCATGTATTGATTCTTATATTTCATCTGATATTACACTTGGAGATGACTCTTTAGTAAAAGTTCAACGAAAAGGAACTATACCTATTCTCACCAAACAAGATGTAAAGAAAAACATAAATGATGTCTATCATGTTCCATATCTAAAACATAATCTCTTAAGTGTAGGACAATTAGTTAAAAATGGTTATAAGGTACTTTTTGAAGGAGCATCATGTAGGATATATGACAAAACTCCCACCAGAAAATTGATTTCTGAAATCCACATGACTAGGAATAGAATGTTTCCCCTGACCCTTAGAAATGCAAATCTAACTCAATCTTATACACAAAGTGCATCCACCCCCAATGAAATTATTTTTTGGCATGAAATATTTGGACATATACCCTTTCAGAGTCTAAGCCTTCTACAGAAGCACTCCATGGTCAAAGGTCTACCTATATTCAAAGGGAAAAATCCCCCATGTGAGTCTTTCATTCTTGGAAAACACAAGAGAAATAGATTTCTCCAGTCCTCCACTCAAGCCAAACAACACTTAGAGCTGGTTCACACTGACCTATGTGGACCAATGCAAACAAATTCAATAGGTGGTAGATTTTATTTCCTAACATTTATTGATGACTTTAGCAGGAAAATATGGATCTATTTCCTCAAACACAGGTCTAAAACCTTTGCAAAGTTCAAGGAGTTCAAGGTTGAAGTTGAAAAACAAAGTGGGGAATATGTGAAGATTCTCAGGTCAAATGGAGGAGGAGAATATTATTCAACATAATTTGCAAATTTCTGCAAATCACAAGGCATAATCATGCAAACCACAACCAGGCATACTCCACAACAAAATGGAGTGGCTGAGAGGAAAAATCAGACTATAATGAACATGGCAAGGAGCCTTCTCAAAGAGAAATGTTTGTTAAATCTATTCTAGTTTGAAGTTGTAGCATGCTCAGTTTATCTCCTGAATAAATTCCCAACCTCTAGTGTCAAGATGAAGGTCCCTCAAGAAGCATGCAGTGGAACAAAACTAAATGTTGCTCATCTTAGGACATTTGGATGCATTTCATTCACTCACATATATACCTTCTGAATTAAGGAAGAAACTTGATGATAGAAGTGAGAAATGCATTTTTTTTGGCTACAGTGAGACAGCCAAAGCCTACAGAATCTACAATCTGATTTGAAAGAAGCTAATTCTCAATAGAGATGTCAAATTTCTTGAAAATCAGTTCTGGAGTGAGTCTTAAAATCGCCCTATGGAAAGTCAAAATCCATTGTTGCCACTTCCTGAAAAAACAACAAATTCAGGACAACAAAGACATCAGCCTGTCCTTCCAAGATTACATGTACAAGGACAACCTGAAAGATCTCAGAAAAAATCTTCTTCAAGAAGAAATTCATCTTCTAAACCTCAAAATCAAAGAACTCGAAGCTTGAGAGAAATCCATCAGCAATTGGATGGTATAAATCATCACAATTTTTTTGCATTAATGTCATGTCAACCTACATCTTTTAAGGAGGCAGCTAAAGAGCCACATTGGGTTCAAGCCATGAACCAAGAGATTGTGTACATTGAGAAGAACAAGACATGGGATCTTGTTGATATGCCCATACATAAGACAAGTATTGGTGTCAAGTGGGTTTACAAAACTAAACTCAATGAAAAGGGGAAGATTGAAAAACACAAAGCAAGACTTGTTGCCAAAGAATTCTCATAGTAACCAGGCATTGATTATGGTGAAACTTTTTCTCTAGTGGCAAGGATGGACACTGTAAGGACTCTTTTAGCCATAACATCTCAACAGAAATGGCAAGTATACTAGATGGATGTCAAGTCAGCTTTCCTAAATGGTGTCTTAGAAGAAGAGGTCTATGTGGATCAACCACCTGGATTTGAAGTCAAAGAACAACCAACCAAATTGTATCGATTGAAGAAAGTCTTGTATGGATTAAAGCAAGCTCCAAGAGCTTGGTACATTAGAATTGACACTTACTTGATCAAGAGTGGTTTCAGCAAAAGCCAAAATGAGCCAACTCTATACACCAAAACAGATCAACAAGGTAAAATTTTGATTGTATGTTTATATGTTGATGACATGATATATACTGGAAATCTTGAGTTAACCAGTTTTAAACATGTCATGCAATTGAGTTTGAGATGACAGATCTTGGCATAATGAAATATTTTTTGGGGATTGAGGTTGACCAATCACCCAAAGGGATTGTTGTCTGTCAAAAAAAGTATGCAACATACATCCTCAAAATATTTCACATGGAAGACTGCAATCCAACAGAAACCCCCATACCCCTAGGCAAAAAATTGAGCTAGCAAGATGAAGGCCCTACAGTGGATTCTACCTTGTACAAAAATTTTGTAGGCAGTTTGTTGTATCTTACTGTAATTAGTCCTGATATTATGTATGCAATCGACTTTGTTTCCAGGTTCATGGAATCTCTCAAAGATTCTCACTGGAAGATGGCGAAAATGATTCTAAGATATGTTGTTGGCACTCTCAATTTTGGTTTATGGTACACTCAGTCTAAAGATAATCATATTTCTGGTTACACTCACAGTGATTTTGTAGGCAACCTAGATGACCGAAAAATCACCTTAGGGTATGCTTTTCACCCGGGCACAAATCTGATTTCTTGGGCATCAAAGAAGTAGCACGTTGTCTCAATATCTTCTGCAGAGGAAGAGTATGTCGCTGCTACCTCAACTTCCTATCAAGCTATGTGGTTGCGAATACTATTGAATGACATGTCATGTACAGAAAATGAGCCAACTTTTATCTTTTGTGACAATACTTCAACAATTTCTTTTATATAAACACCATGTTTTTCATAAGAAAGGAAAGCACATTGACACTCGTTATCACTTCATATGCGATCTAGTCAATAATGGTCAAATCACTCTTCAATTTTGTGGCTCATGAGATCATCTCACAAACATATTTACAAAGACATTAGGAAAAACCATTTTTTATTTTCAGAGACAACACTTGGGCATTATCAGTGCTGATGTTTGTAACTGTTGTGTTTAAGAGGGAGTGTTAGTTATAAATGTAACCTCAACAGAGCATGATTGTACACTACCAATTGTTCTGGCCAGCTTTACCATTCGTAAGGATTTGTTAGATCTTCTTTATCTTCTTGTTCTATTTTCCCTTTATAGCTTTAGACTATCATCTAATACTTGTGCGTTCCACATATTCTTGTTCCCATTCTATCTACTCTGTTTCTTGTTTCTTGCTTAGCTTCATTCTTTATCACTGAAGGCAATTGTTTAAAGGAAGAAACAAATCGTGGCTACTCTTCAACAAGGAAATGAATCGAGATCTTTATATACCATGATTGTCTCGAGGTAGAAGTTTCTAGACGTATTTATTCATGGGCGGCATGCTTATTAGACATTTTTTTGTTCCTCTTTTTGTGCAGATCGTCGAGTATTGGATTCCTTTGGTCCATTTAAACAGTAAGCATTGTCACCAGAAGGCAATTGCCTCTTGCAAATCGTGACAACTACCCATGACATTGTTCAACATCCCAAAGGTTTTATGTTGTACATCAAACCACACGACCTGTTTTAGGGTTTTCCCTTCTTACCTCTTTAAAATGCCCACAATCAGATTCAAGCTTTTGCACAATAATATCAATCAAGTAGATTTCTGTAGTCGTGGGCTTGAGTTATGAGGATGAATTTGTAAAAAGACTCCAACGAAAGAACAAGTTGGGGTTTTCAAATGTAAACACTCCTTCACCATAAATCTTAGAACACCATACCAACTATGGTTATCGAAGTTTCGTGGGATGAATCTATGTTCCTAGACATGTGTGGGATTATAAAAGTTCAGTAATTTGGGTGATGAGTAGGGGTTTCTAAGCCCGATTAGTTCTGAAAAGGTATTCTTAGGAGTATGGCATGGAATACCCACAATGGTTCATCTCTCCAAGATCACATATCTTATGCTGCCACCTGATATATGCATATTAGAGACTGGGTCAGCTCTTAGTAGTTGTGAATTTTAGTAGAAGTACCAAAAAAAAGTCATAGCTCTCTCCTTAATTTTGTCTTTAATGGCAGGCTTGAGTGGGTAAAACTCAAGGTGGTCTGGTGCCTTTAATGCTTGGTGAATTGGTTGCTATGCCGCTTGGTTTTGCATGTTATTATTTTGTTTATGAAAAACTAAATTACACAGAGAAAGCGGAGGAGGGTCGTGCTCAATATCCTCGTGATACAATCTATAGGAAAAGACGATGAAGGAGAACAACCACATATGTAGCAGTAATAGAGGAGCAACAAGGAAAATCAAAGGCAAATGGATGAAGAATAGATCTAGAAACTCCATGACGATTGACTGATAAACTCAGATGAAGAAGATGTTTTCATGTCCAGACCAGTCTTCATGGTGTGCAGGGCACATGTGGCCAAAATATATGATGGCCCACCAGCACTAGAAGACAAATTCGAATTTTAATTGTTGTATTTGTTTCTCATCATTACAAAGGGAATAAGACAAACGTTGGAAGGAAAAAGGTAAAAAAGGAAGGAGGAAAGACAAGGGTCACATTGAACCTCATTAAATACTAAAATTGTACCCAAGAGAAGGGATTTTTGGCTCTTCAAACATTGTACACTTCTGAACTATTTTGTGAATACAGTGTCAACTAAAATTGGAGATATTTTCTTAGAGTTTTCATGTACTATTTCTGAAACTTTTAATATGGAGAATCCCTTGGGGCCAACTTTTGATAGAGAGGACTCCCATGTGTTGTTTTTCTACTACGAACTATTTCAAGAAGAATGTTTGTTATTCACATGGGTTGTAAGAGCATGTTTTTTTATGGAATATTTTGATTCAATATATGTTTTCTTGTAGTTTTGTTACTCTTTCTTATATTACATGTCCTGAGAAAATGAATTGTGAATGTATGCATAAATGTGACTTAGAATTTTTTGGCTATAGACTTGTATGCATTTCTTTCTAACTGTGCACCTTCATGACAACTATCTGATTGGAGTTTATGCACAGTTTAGTTTCATTACAACTCATTCTGTTACTATAGTTCACTCCTAGTTAGGATAGGGTAGATTAGAAGTAGATTAGATTCATGCATTTACATAGTCTTCATCTAAATATTATGTTTTCATAACCATCCATCATTCACCCTCATCGATGGAACAGGCCACAACCGATAAAACCAAACCAACAATGGTTGCCGAGCTAAAATTCGGATGGGTTCCCTATTCCAAATGGTGAGAGGTCTAATTGGGACTTCTTACCAGGGGTAACCCCTTGCTATTGTCAGGCGAATTTAGACCCGTCAACACACACATAAATTGTAAATGAGGAATATGAATCATAAACACCAAATTTTCCCTTCCCAAATGAATGTGGGACTAAGAGAGGCAAAATCATATGAAGGGACAATATTTATCCACGAACTAAATCAATGGTTCATCAGAAACAAACTTCCTAAGCTCATATCTTGAGTTCTTGGTGTTCGTTTTGGGAAAACAAGAACTCTTTGGAAAGATAATTTGACAAGGAACACAATGGGATAGGTTTCAATGGATGAATTTGGCCATAATATTTTTAGAAATTAAAATAACATTCATCTCTCTTTTCATAGCTTCCCTGGAAATCTATTTGGAACCTTGACTTCCGGTGGCTATAAGTTGAGATCCAGACTTCTAAGTTTCACTCAAGATGGCTCATTGGAAAAACATAATAATGAAAATTATTTATAGAATGGTTTACATGGCTGAAAATTCACTTATCATGCTCAGAAAAATAAAATACTGTTGATGTTTTTCAAACAGTCGGTTTCAAATTTTGGAACCCATATTTTGGGGTTTTAATGCAATTTAGAAAAAATATTATATACTATCAAATATTATATACTATTCAATTAAATGTGGAATTATAAGAGGTGAAGTGTTGTGTATGTTCTCAAAATTTTGGAACCCATATTGATAGTATTTTGCTCCCCTAATTGTATCACTAGAAATCTCCATGATACAGTTTCCTTCGGTCCAAACCTAATCTCTTGCGATTTAACAGTCTCTACGAGTATTACAGGGGTGTTGAACCATGTGCCTAGGATCGATTTGGACGCTATCTTATCTGAGGGCCTTTTTCCACGGGACCTTTCTCGTGACCATGGTTTAACATAGGCGCTAAACTTGTTTTGTTCAACTCTCCTTGAAGGACCTTCATGCTCAATCCACATGACCGAGAGTTGTGGCCTCGCTCTATCCCTTCTGGCGCTAACCTCCCCCTCATCAAGGATCAATGATCATGATTAAATGATGTGGATATATACGGGTGTGAGCGATTGGGGAGTGTCAACTTGTACATTGGTTAATTTAATATCTAATCTTCGCAATGAAAAATTCTCTTTGGTAGTGGGGTCGACATCCACCGTTGATCTATTTATCATCGAAGATCAACAGTCCAACACTATTGCAGAGCTTGAAGCTACATTGTCGATAATTCTTCCTCCGATCTCTACAACGCTCCCCGTCCGTAGATCTTCTCTTCGTTGATCTGATGGTCACGACTTAATCCATCGTTGACCCAATGGTCCTCCTCTGCACCCTCTGATCTGATGGTAGTTTTAGTTTTCCACTGGCTTCCTCCTTCTGTGGTCACGATTCCCCTGATCCTTCATCAAATGGCTCATGTAGCTTATTCCACCATTTTCAAATGCTTACCTGCAATCATCAGCAATGTTCAGGATCATTGACCCTTACAGTGGTCAATGATCACTACCACGATCCAAAACTTGTTCAGTTTAGAACGAATTCTATTACTCTCGCCTCCTGGGGTTTAACACTCTATCTTAAGGGTGAATCGTGAAGCGTTATTCCTCCTGAGATTTTCTACGATACTTCTATGGGTCTCTGATACTGAAGATGATCAATGATCAATGATCATCTCGATCCTTCCTCTTGGATTTGTAATAGAACCTAATACCTACAATCCCTCAATTTATCTACTGTGCAGAGTTTCTCATGCTCGTTCCTCATAGATATCAATAGTTATTTTACACAGACATTAAACCTTACCCAATGACATACATGAACACAAAGGATTTCAGAATACTCGAAATAGAGTATTTTACTTTAATTTGTATATGTATGGTTACACACAATTTCACAGGCTTGCAGTCCTTCCTTTGTCTGGATTAAATCAACAGAATGCAATCCTCATTCTATCGTCCTGATTAGAATTCCATTGGCCACATCTAATTCCTATAAGGCTTACAATATTTGTACAAATGAATTCTGCAACCATTTATGGTTCATATCCACAATCTACTCAACCATATCCTTAGGATCCTCTAGATCCAAAAAATCATCAACCAAATCCTAAGTCTAGGACTCACAATCCCTATAAGATCTAATATCTCCTAAGAGATTTCAATGCTCGTGTTCTCATACATTCAAGAACAATTACATTTTAATCCTCACACACACATTACACTCCAAATTCTCAAAAACAAAGGAAAATACATTAGATCATGCTTATGTAACCTAAATGAAATACCCCCTAGATTTCTACCAAATGTACAAAATCTGGAAGGAAGGATGCTCCTGCATCAGAATCCCAAGGTTGAAAACATTCATGATATCATGATCACGTGTCTTCAAATGCTTATGAAACCTACAGGGTCCCAAACCTTAGCTTGTTGTTGTCCAAATGCTCTGCACCTTTGTTGTTGCTACCTATCAACTTCTTTCTGGTTCTTCTTCTTTCCTTCAATCAACTTTAAATTATGATTGATCATCCCTTATGTTATCATTTTCCTCCATCTGGATTGCTTCATCATCGAATTCCACAATTCCTCAATCATAGAATCAATTTCTTCTATCCCCTACAATCCTTGATTGCTTCCAATAACATCTTCTTGGGATAAGCATCATTGCTTTTGTCTATTGTTGCTACTATCCTTTGGCCGCATTTCATCTTCATCTGTATATCCTTGAATACTATCAATATTTTGAGAACATACACAACACTTCACCTCTTATAATTCCACATTTAACCTATGGAATATTTCCTGCAAATTCTTCTCTTGAATTTGACTAAAGAAACCAATTAAAACCAAGTGCTTCATACCTTCATTTACCATATCAACAACATCCATACCAGTCAATGTTATCATTGCTTCCCTATACTCTTCTGTAGCCCAATCCAATATTTCCTTAATAGAAATATCTTTAAGCCAATCCATTGCCTCATCAATTCTCACACCTTCAACATTCTTCTCATTGTTTACATGAAACAATGTTTCCTGCATAACATAATTTTGAATATGCCCTTGACAAGGAAACTCTTCCTTTACCATATCCTTGGAAGATTTCCAATATTCATAACCTTCCTTCACACACCAACTATCAAATTTTACATTATAAAATTCTATTGTTTCCATCCTCACCATGGCTCTTCCTTCTTCTTCTGAGTTTTATGTTGAAGTTTTATTGTCTCTGTCTACTTGAGACAATGCTACCATCACATCATCATTTAGTTCTTGACCCCCTGCAAACACACCTTCTTGTAGTTCTTTGCATTTCTCCATCCAATAAATGGAGTTATCATCATTGAGCATCATTCCCTGCTCAGGTTCACACCAACGAACTTCCTCATCTTCATCCATTTTCTCAACAACATCCATGTCTTGTGTTGTTTTCATGCTTTCAAAAAACATATGTCCACCATATTCAACCTGCATGACAGTCTCATTTAGCTGTCCAATTTCTTCTCCTGCAACCACAAACAATGGATTATGATAAAAATAAAATTTATGAGGTCTCATATCCTCATCCAAACCCTTTGTCGGCACATCATCATTATGTTGATATGAACTCCGCAAAGAGTCCTTGAGACTTTCTACAAGCCTCCTCTTCTCTTCATATCCTTCTCTAAGGATACCTCCTTCCTCAAGTTCACAAGAAAAAAATTACATCTTAAACTTAGCTTCTCTAAGTTTTTCTCTCAATATTGAAACCATCCTTTATCTTAGATTCACCTGCAGTGAATTCCATCTCACCTCCTTTCATCTTATATTCCAACCTTGCCTTTGGTCCTCTTCTTGTCCCTTTAGTAGCATTAACATAGCATCTAACTTTTCCTTTATCTTAGCAAATTCTTTGTCAAACTCCTTTTGACTCATCCCTTGAATACCATTTGCCTTGATATCCTTACTATGGCTTATTTCATGACTATCAATAGTCATCTTCCTCCCTTTATTATGTGGACTCTCCTTGCCCACTTGTGAGACGCAACAAGCCTCCTTCATCTCTCTATGGAAAGCCTCCTCTTGTTGCCAATGTCAATTCATCTTGTTGGCATTCTATTTGTTCTCTACAATAAAACCCCTCTTTTGAGCACTTCTTCTCTTCAACTTCCTAAGTTGTCTGTTGTTGCATCTTCAATTGCTCACTTTCCTCTAAGAACTTATGTTGTTATCTCTCAACAATCTACTTTGTTGACTTTTCCACATGCATTAATATTTTCCAGTCTTCATCATCCTACAACCTCACTATTGTACCATGCTGATATTACCTAATTAAGAATACACTTTATACCAATTTAATTTACCAAATTTTACCTGTGATATATTTTCCATGATCTCCTTCCTCTTATTGGCTGGGAATTTGCTTTGTCTCTGTAACTCTGCAATTCCTCTGTAAAGAACTTTTAGGGTTCTTTCTCTTTCAAGCTCAACCTTTGCAATATCTATGTCAATTGTGCACAAAGCATACTTTCTTTGTCTTCCTTGATCTATCATAATGTACTCTCTGATCTCCTTTTCCTCCTAGATATATTTTACTCACTCTGATACCAAAAATGATGCACCTCCCATGCTAAAACCACTTTTTGCATTCTTTTTACTAAATTGCATTAAACCCCCAAAATAGGGGTGCCAAGGATCAATTTATTTCTCCCCCGATTCGATCACTAACAGGATCAAATCTTATCACTTTGAATTCATTGCAAATATGCATGATACAACTCCCTTTGGTCCAACCCTGATCTCTTGCAATTTAACTGTCTCTACAAGTATTATAGGGGTGCTGAATCGAGTGCCTAGGATCGATTTGGATGCTCACTTATCTGAGGGACTTTTTCCACAAGACCTTTCTCGTGACCATGGTTTAACATAGGTGCTAAACCTATTTTGTTCAACTATGATCGAAGGACCTTCACACTCAATCCACATGACTGAGAGTTGTGACCTCACTCTATCCCTTCTGGAGCTAACCTCCTCCTCAACAAGGATCGACGATCATGATTAAAGGCTCTGGAGATATATAGCTGTGAGCAATTGCAGAGTGTCAACTTGCATAATGGTCAATTTAATCTCCGATCTATGCAATGCAAACTGCTCGTCTGTAGTGGGGTCGACGTCCACCATTGATTTGTTTATCATCGAAGATCAATGGTCCAACACTATCGCAGAGCTTGAAGCTATGTTTTCTATAATTCCTCCTCTAATTTGTGCAATGCTCCCTAGTACTACTCTTCGTTGATCCGATGGTCATGACTTAATCCTTCATTGACTCGACGGTCCTCTTTTTCACCCTCCAATCCAATGGTAGTTGTAGGTTTCCACTGACATCCTCCTTTTGTGGTCATGATTCTTCTGAGCCTTCATCGAACTGCTCCTGTAGCTTCTTTCGTCATTGTCAAATGCTTACCTATAATCAGCAACAATCTTCAAGATCATTGACCCTTATAGTATTCAATGATCACTACCATGATCCATAACGTGTTTAGTTTAGAACATCCTCTGTTACTCTCACCTCCTGGGGTTTAACACTCTATCTTCAAGGTAAATCGTGAAACATTATTCCTCCTGAGATTTGATATGATACTTATATGGGTCTCTGATCTTGAAGATGATCCATGATCAATGATCATCTTGATCCTTCCTCTAGACCTTGTAACAGAACCTAATACCTGCAATCCCTCAATTTATCTACTGTGCAGAGTTTCTCATGCTCGTTCCTCATAGATATCAATACCTAATTTACACAGAGATTAAACATTAACCAATGATAGACATGAACACAAAGGCTTCTAGAATACTCAAAATATATTATTTTCCTTTAATTCATATATGTATGGTTACACACAATTTCACAGGCTCACAGGCCTTCCTTTATCTGGATTAAATCGACAGACTGCAATCCTCATTCTATCGGCCTGATTAGCATTCCATTGGCCACCTCTAATGCCTCTAAGGCTTACAATATTTGTACAAATGAATTTTTCAACTATTTCTGGTTCAGATCCACAATCTACTCAACCATGTACTAAGGATCCTCTAGATCCACAAAATCATCAACCAAATCCTAAGTCTAGGACTCACAATCCCTATGAGATCTAATACCTCCTAAGATCTCTCAACCCTCATGTTCTCATACATTCGAGAAAAAATAAATTTTAATCCTCACACACGCATTACACTCCAAATTCTCAAAAACAAAGGAAATTACATTAAATCATGCTTATGGAACCTAAATGAAAGACTCCCTAGATTTCTTCCAAATGTACAAAATCTGGAAGGCAGAATGCTCTTGCATCACTTGGTATCAATTGTTCTCCACAAGAAAAGAAATATTTTATTAAATTATTCAAGGAGTACAAAGATATATTTCCATGGACATACAATGACCTTAAAAATTTCAATACAAAAATTATACAACAAGTTATACCAATGAAGCCTTGATTAAATCCTTTCCAACAGAAGATAAGAAAAATGCATCCACCTAGAGCCTCTCGTGAAGGGGGGATTGAACAAACTCCTAGCTGCCAAAATTATTTTTCTTGTTAGAAATACCCAATGTATTTCTAACTCGATTCCTATCAAGAAGAAGAATGGGAATATTAAGCTCTATTTTGATTTCATAAATCTAAACAAAGCCTCGTAGAAGGACAATTACTTGGTTTTCCCAATGGAACAGATTTTACAATGTGTTTCTAGATATGATATGTCATCCCTATTGGATGGCTTCTCGGGATACAATCAAGTTCTGGTTGACCACGATGATCAATTGAAAACAACATTCAGAACCAAGTGGTGAAGCTATGCATACAAAAGAATACCCTTTGGATTAATTAATGCAGGGGAAACTTTCCAAAGAGCTGTGAATGTAGCATTTAAGGGATTGATCGGGAAATTAGTACTATTTTACCTCTATAATTTAACTTTATTCTCTAAGGATAAAAGGTACCATGTGAATCATCTGAGGTGTAATTTTACCAAGTACAGAAAATATGGCATTTCTCTAAATGCCAAAAACTATGTATTTGTGGTGAATAAAGGATATCTCTTGAGGTTTGTTTACTCCAAATATGGAATAATGATTGAGCCAGAAAGGATAGAAGTGATTGCTAAAATCATTTTTCCCCATAATAAGAAGTCTATGTAGTCCTTCCTTAGCGAAGTTGATTTCGTAAGGAGATTTGTTCCAAGTTTTTCGTAGTCTGTCAAACCACTCCAAGACATGATCAAAAAATATGTTGAATTTAAATGGGCCCCTAAGAAAAGGGAATCCTTCAAAAAGATCAGGGAATAAATAGAAAAGGATTCGGCCCTAATGATCCTTGATTTCTGTCAAAACTTCATCCTCTACACTTTTTCATATGATACTACATTTGAATTTGTCCTGACTTAGAAGAACAAGGAGGGGAATGAATTCCCAATATATTTTATGAGTTCAGGATTACAGGGAGCAGAGCTACATTATCCTGAAGTAGACAAACATACTTATGTTTTCTTTAAGGTAGTAAACACTTTAGAACTTACTAATTGAAATCCAAAACCAAAGTAATAGTGCCTTACCCTGCGGTCAGGAATTTACTTGTACAAAAAGACATGAGGGAAAAAAGGGCCAATTGGATGACATCCATGTAGGAGTACGATTTTAAAATCAAGCCTACAAAAATTTTAAAAGGACAAGAGCTATGCAATGTCGCTACTAATTTGGAAGGAGGTGCTAATAGTGAGGATAAGCTATATGAATAGGGGACCTTGATCAAAGAAAAAATATGTTACGTCCCTGTTACCTCAAAATCATGTCACTATGAAATGAAGTGTTATCTAACTCATTAACATTCTCCTCACTATATAGAACCAAGAAAGTGGAAGGCCCTTGGGCTAAAGTATTCAAGTACCAACTGGTCGAAAAAATTCTCTTTAGAAGGAACCATGATGATGTACTACTTTGGTTATTGGAAAAGGATGAAGCATACATAGTCCTATCAAAGTTGCATGATGGTCCTGCTAGAGGACATTTTAGAGGTGATATAACTACACACAAGATCCTTTCGGAAAGCTATTATTGGCCTACAATGTTTAAGGATTTACATGCATATGCTAGATAATGTGAGGTGTGCCAAAAGTCAGTTAGAAGAGAAAGGAGACATGCATTCTCGTTTCAACTTGTCACAGTGGATTACCCATTTCAACAACGGGGTTTGGACATAATAGGAGAAATCAATACCAAATCCTCCCAGCTGCACAAATACATCTTGACAACAACTAATCATTTCACTTGTTCGATGGAAGCTATCCTGCTCAAGGTATTAAACGAGAATCAAATGATATCTTTCCTAAAATCTCACATAGTAGCCATGTTTGGTGTTCCTCAATCTTTGGTTTTTGACAATGAAAAATACTTTTCTTCATTGAAATTAACTGAGTATGCATTGGAAAATAACATCAAGATGAAATATGCAGTAAACTATTATTCTCGGGGTAATAGTCTAGCAAAGTCTACGAACAAAAATTTGATAAGAATTTTAAAAATGATTGTTACCAACCACCAAATAAATTGGCATTGAAAATTACCTAATGCCTTGTGGGATGATAGGATAAGACCAAAAGCCTCCTTGGGTAATTCTCCTTTTTTCTTGGTGTATGGTCAAGAAGTTATTCTGCCTACTCAGATGTTCTTACCATCCCTACAATTGTCCCAATCGACTCAGGAAGATAATTGTCCAATTATGCAACACCAATCAGACATCCTCCTCAAATTGGAAGAAAAAAGGCAAGAAATTAAGACAAAACTAGATCAACACCAAGAGTTAGTGAAATGTTGGTTCGATAAGAGATTTGTCAATTTTAACGAATTTGAAGTAGGATACCTAGTCCTAAAATGGGATAATGCAAACGAAACTAAAGGGAAACATTCTAAGTTTCAACAATTATGGATTGGCATGTATTTGATTCATTGAGTAATTGGTTCAAGAACCTTTAAATTGAAAACTCTGGAGGGGGAGATTCAAGAAATCCCTATCAATGACCAAGCCCTCAAAAGATACTTCCCTTGAACACCTAGGATGATGTAGACGTGTACACAGTAGGATTTATTTCATAATTTCTTGTTTTGATTTTTTGGTTATTTGTGTTATGTACACTTGTATTTTCATTTTCTCTTACCATTTTTGATAAGTTTTGACCCATCCACTTGCCTTGTCTTCTTTTAAGATCTCAATATACCTGTTGTATGTGAAACAAACTTTAAAACAATGAATAAAGGATCCAACCTCTGCAAGGATGTCTCATTGAAATTTTAAACCAGAAAATATAGCATACATGGTTTAAGGTAGAAGGGGACGCCAAGGTCAAGTGGTGAGAATTGGGTGAACAAATATTTCTAGTCTTGTCAGAATTCTTAGGTCAAGCCTTGATGAGAAAATCACAAAGCAAATTTTCGATTCTGATCCTCTCTTGATCATGGTGTTAATCTCATAAGAGGTTTAAGTGATTACATGAAAACAGGGTATGGATCTACAGGTACCTTTCTAGGTATTATCGGTGAGCCCCGCCCACTTAACATTAAAAATATAACACGTCCATGTCTTCAAGAAAAGGACCCACAAGGATCACAAGTTTTGACAGGGATAACATATCAAAGAAACTCTCACACCACCCTGCTTCCTTAACACCCAATTTGAAATTACAAAGCTTATATCTAAATCTGAAAGGGTGATATCCATGCAAAATTTAAAGGAAGTAGAAATCACTATAAAATTGTGTGGGATGTATAAGTAGACCCTTCAGAGATATAGACACTTGTTAGCAATGGGGCCATGCTTATATGGTACCAAGGAAAATTCTTTAGGGCTATGGACGCTCAATGGCAATGAAGCAATGCCATGAAAAGAGAGACAAGGAACAAGCTTACCCTAATGTCAAATGATTAAAATATTATGTGTGGTGCCATGCTACGTTGATAGTTGAGCATGTGTAAAATTAATCAATTGACCTCATATGTTTGCTCACAGATAATGCCTGGAAAGGGATCTAAAAGCTATTACCATATGTACTTATCTTTCAGATAATGAACTTAGTGATGTGCAACGCATGATACAGGAAAAAGATCACAATTATGCAAGGACATTATCGTCGGATCAAGAAATGACCACTAAATTCTTAAAAAGAACAAACATAATTGTTTCTTCCCAGTGAACCGCCAATTGTTGTACCTGTTAGCACTAGAAGTCACCTCTGTATTGCATCGAAGGTATTCCCAGTACCCATCACATTATATGTCAGGGTTAATCGATTTAAAGAGGTCAAATGGGGCAAACTCAAGAGAATAATGTTTTAACTCAGAAAACCGGGGTAGTATGCACAAGCAAATGAGGTCTTGATCAACTTCAGCCAGTAAGTTGTAGTAAGGGTGAGTAGGAGGAATAAATTGGGGAGAAGATGTAAAGGTATGCTCTGGACACCAGGTCTTCCAGCAATGTAAGGAGGACATACTCTAAAAACAAGATCCTCTTGAATTCGAAGTTTCAGGAAACTGAAGAGCGTTAAAACAGAATTGCGATAAAAAATACATCACAACATAGCCATAACAATCCATGTGAATCCTTCAATCATGGACACTTCAATATCAGAGGCAAACCAGATGGAAAAGGAAGATGACTTTCATTAAACAAGAAGTCTCACGTTAAATTACATAACCAGATAACCAGAGTGTTTCATTAAAATTTTACAATACGAGAACCTAGCTCAACCATCGACCATTACAAAATATGAAAAATACATACATATACTCAAAAATTTGCCTAGTAGAGGCATGCTCGAGATTCTTGTCCAATGCCATACGTCTATTTTGTCTCAGTCAGATTGTGCATGCAGTCTCCTCTGCGCATGCCTTCCCCTGTCAAATGCAAGCTCTGCTCTGCCAGTTCTTTCCAACTTTCCATTTATGCGATGAGACGATGTCTCAACTGCCGCCTCACTTTCATGAGTTGTCTGCATCAGGATCAGGATGAGCAGCACTCTAAACTTCACCATTTGGATCTTTGTTGGATGCTTGCAAGGAGGACTTAGCAGGCAGACGTGGACACTGATGATAGGGAGATGACGAGATGCCTGGGACTGTGTGGGTGCCAAAATATCAAATCAGACCCTCGACTTAGGATAAACTCCATTTGTGGGTTTCTAAGCCCATTTTCTCGCATTTTGACCAAGGTGCCACTTCCTTAGGGAAAACAACCCCCCTTACAATAATATGTGTTAACATTAGGCTCCATGGGGGATAGAGTCCTCCCTGCGAGGCTCTAAAATCTTCAGTAGTTCCATTCGCCTTCTGCATTTGGCTATGGAGTAGAGATCAAAACATTATGCTGAGGAAATACATGCCGGCAAGAACACTGTTCTAAAAATGAAAGAAAAACACATGGTCTCTAAAGGAGCTTATTTATGTACATCCTAGACTAATTAATTTATACACAGTGCTAGGTGAAAGAAAACTTCCACCATAGCCACTCAAGCAACTTCCTAGCTGGGAATTTGTTTACTCTGTCAATGATTGATAATAGAGAATGCAACCATGACAACAGAATGATTACATTCTTCATCTTTACTCCTAATGATGAGGTCAGGATAAAGTTGGGAGGCTTCAGAACATGAAGGAAATACAACTCCATGTATTCCTTCACAGGCTCATAGGACAAGCGACAAACTCCAGAAAATTTATAACATGCAGCCTTCTCTGCTACACAGCTGCTTACACATTGTTGGATTTCTCTGGAAAGCTCAGGTGGGTGAGAGGTTGATGTAGGTTGACTGAACTCAGACGATGGCTCCTCACTTACAAGCTATGGAAAAGAGATAAACTTCCCCTTCTGTTGCTCCTTTTCTTCTTTGTCTTCTCTGAAAACATCTGCTAGCTGAGAGCAATAAGTCTCTTCATGTGTATCCAAGGATGGATCTTTCTCTCTATCATGCTTCTCTTGGTAGGAGATTTCGATTTCATAAGAAGATTGGCAGCCTATGCTTTCTGCTTATCAATACTCTTCAAGGGTAGGTGAGCGCAGAACTCTTTTATCTTACAAAGAGAAAAGAGAAATATATTGATTCTTTTCTTTAACCATTTCTTCATTTAAATCTGAGACAATAGGTGTACTTGGGGCGGAAAATAATGCATCCATAGTTACGCCATCATCAGTGCTATCATCAATCATATCTGGAAGGACTTCTTCTTGGGAAATAGAGAGAGAAACATTTTCATCTGTATTTGAAAAATACTCACTTTCATCCTTGCTTTCTCTCTCAATCATATCTTCACCGAATTCATCACGAGAGGAACACTCTATCGTCTGCATAATGTGGAGTGAAAACCTCTTACAACAATCATCAAAAATAAGATGATTTGGGTAAATCTTCTCATAATATGAATTAAAAGCATCATGAAAATCCTTCAAAGAATGGATACTAGCAGTAAGGAGATATAGACACCATCCAAGAGAATCTTCTTCTAAATAAAAATTGAACATATTGATCTAGACATCCTTGTGAAAGAAGCTATGTTCAAGCATGCATACATGAAATTTTAATAAGTGCTCATCGGGATGGTCATGCTTGCTTCCTTTGAATCTTGGAAGATAATCATCCCATTCGTTTATAGCCGACATTGGATGTGGATAACCAGATATGGATGAGAAATTGAAAGGGGGGGAATTTTGAGCCAAGATAGCCGAGAGATGTGGCTCCTCCTTTTCTCCTTCATGGCTCTCCCCAGGATTAGTTTTACAATCACTATAAACGGGAACCATGGAAGAGCTCAGCTCTTCATCATCTTCGTTGGGATATCCATCAAAATCTGTTTTTTATTGGTTAGTATCCGACATCACTTCTTCATCATAAGCAGGGCCTCCAAGAACATCTATTTCCAGGACCGAAATATCCTCTTCATTTTCTTCATAAGAGCGACGAGCAAAATCTGCCTTTAATTCCTCTATACTTGTAGAAAGTGATTGTATCAGCTCCATCATCTCCTCCGGGGGATGTCCCTCATCCTCATAGCTTTCGAAAGAATGAACTATGTATTGAACATCATCTCTATACTCCTCACAACAATTATGACAAATTAACTCAGAGGAATAATAATTTTGACAGTGCCTATTGAATGTTGCATGAAATTCCCTCAAGGAGGAAATACTAGCAGGGGGTAAGGAATGATACCATTCATGAGCATACCCAGATAATGAGAACATGAACATTTTTAATAATACATCCTCATGATGTATCTCCCACTTATGCATGAGTTCATGAAACTCACAAAGATGTTGAGCAGGGTTGTCCTCTTTACACTCTCTAAATATGGGCAAATAATCGCCCCATTCATACATAGTAGGGACAACATTAGGAAAACTAGAAACAACAGAAAAATCAAAAGGAGCAAACCTCTGAGCTAGGATTTTGTCCATTTCAAACCAGTGGAGTCGCCAATCGTTTCTTTAATCATTGAGTCGCTAGGTGAAAGATATGCAGTAAGAGTGTGTCTAGTCTTTGTTCACCATCAAAGACCAGATCTAATAGTTGTGTTCTCCCAGGGGCTACCAGGTGTAACCAGAAGTAGCCACACTGAAATAGTGGAGTTGAGACAATGGATTCACCTCAGTGGAGTCACCAGGTGCAAGCACAATCTTCAAAGGTTCTGATTTATGATGCACCTTCAAAATTAGAAGTTCATTATTGTTCTACCTAGGGAAAATCTTCAATTTGTCCCCAGCAACGGTGCCAGAAATGTTAGTACTAGAAGTCACCTCCGGATTGCATCAAAGGTAATCCAAGTACCCATCAAGTTATATGTCATGGTTAATGGATTTAAAGAGGTCAAATGGGGCAAAATCAAGAGAATATTGTTTTAACTTAGAAAACTGGGGCAGTATGCACAAGCAAATGAGGTCTTGATCAACTTCAGCCAGTAAGTTGTAGTAAGGGTGAGTAGGAGGAATAAATTGAGGAGAATATGTAAAGGTATGCTCTTGATATCAGGTCTTCCAATAGCCTAAGGAGGAAAAACTCTGAAAACAAGATCCTTTTGAATTCAAAGTTTCAGGAAACTGAAGAGTGTTAAAACAAAACTGCGATAAAAAATACATCACAACATAGCCATAACAATCCATGTGAATCCTTCAATCATGGACACTTTATTATTAGAGGAAAATCAGATGGAAAAGGAAGATGACTTTCATTAAACAAGAAGTCTCACGTCATATTACACAACCAGATAACCAGAGTGTTTCATTAAAATTTTACAATACGGGAGCCTAGCTCAACCATCGACCATTACAAAATATCAAAAATACTTACATATACTCAAAACTTCGCCCAACATAGGCGTGCTCAAGCTTCTCGTCCAATGCCATACATCTGTGTCTTCTCAGTCAGACTGCGCATGTAGTCTCCTCTGTGCATGCCTTCCTCTGTAAGATGCAAGCTCTGCTCTACCAGTCCTTTCTGAATTTCCATTTATGTGGTGAGACTATGTCTCAACTGTCGCCTCACTTTCATGAACTATCTGCATCGGGATCAGGACAGGATGCACTCTAAACTTGACCATCTTGAGCTTTGTTGGACGCTTACATGGAGAACTTGGTAGGCAGACATGGACCTTGATGATAGGGAGATGACGAGATGACTGGGACTATGTGGGTGCCAAAGTATCAAATCAGACCCCCGACTTAGGCTAAATGCCATTTGTGGGTTTCTAAGCCGCTTTTCTCACATTTTGACCAATGTGCACTTCCTTAGGGAAAACAACCCCCCTTACAATATTATGTGTTAACATTACCTATAACAATTCGCATTTAATTTTTCTAGCTTAGGAAAATTAAATGGGGCCCCTTGAATAAATTTCTACCTGCCTGACACCTAAGACAAATTGTCTTCTAAGGTTTGGCTATCATGAGCAAGGGAGGTTTTTTTTGGCCTTGTTATTGGTCTTTGATTTTTCTTAATGTTCATTGAACTATAATGTTAAACCTTTTGTGAGGACTTTCTCTAAGCCTGCCAAAATAGTGTAAATATTCAAATGACCATTAAAATATTCCATACGTGGACCCCTTATCTATGTTTCTCACTTACCCTCAGCCTGAATACCCATTCACACTTTGTGGAAGGAATACTGTGGAGGTTCCTTAGCAAGTACTCTAACTACCTTGACTATCCATCGACAACCCATGAATCGCAAGCTTACAGGACATTTTCCACAAGAATTTCATAACTAGAATTCCTATCTATCGAACGTCATGACCGATCGCTACCCACAAGGAACATACCTTCGTGGAATAATTATTCTTGGATATTCACACAAACCCATTGAATGAAATTCTCTACCTTCTCGCAGGCTGCATTTCTGCATGACCTACATTTTTTTTGCTGAGGCAGGACAAATCTAAATGGTATCCACGTACTACATTTGACCTAACATATGAGGAGGACCCCGTGAAGTATCTCAGATGTCATGGTAATATCCACCTGTTGATTAACCCACATGATGCATTCCACAAGGACCTACGGATCCACCAATGTGGAATATCTTTAATTAGAAACTATGAAAAAATATCTCCCACATCCACAAACCGTGAACCGCAAAGGCCATCTCCTCGTAAACCTGTATTATGAAAAGGGTGCTTAATCACGTGTTTTTCCCACTTGTAATAAAGTAATTAGTGAGAGTTAAATGAATTCATGACCTGAAGGCTAGCAGGTTGGGTAGAGGGTCGAGACTTGATCATTCACACTATTTGTATTAACAAATAAGGGTATACAAATGCCAAGTATTTATGTGTCATATGTCTCAGGTCATTGCTTAAGATTTTCAAATTGAAGTTGTGAGTTTGATAAACCTAATCTATCTTACGTATTTGTAAATACTACAAGTTGAAGGAGAAAGGAGATGTATAAATTTGTCAGTCGCATAGCAAGAAACCCACAGTTAGTCATGACACCTCAAACGACTAGTATATATGCAATCACAGTATCAGACATTGGCCACAATATTGGCCTTAAGGGTTGTTGCACATGGGAAGAGATATACAATATGTTTTGCAATGGAGAGTTCTCCAAGAATGACCCATACCTCAAAATATTTCAGAACATACATAAAAGCAACATTCACACCATCGTTGCTCGGCCTGCAATCTTTCCCTACAACGAAGTGCCTAGGTGGGATTACAAGAATGTAAACACACATGCACAAACCATCACCAACAAGAAAGGAAACACCATAGCCCCACTGAACCCAGAAATATTTCACCGGATCTACAAGCTGCCAAAACCTTTGGTATTTATGAACATGGGATTCCTCAAAAACTTCACTAAAGAAAAGTTGAAGCCATTGGATATTTTTCAAGACTGGTGGGACGAAGAAACTCCCTTTGTCTCTAAGATCAACAAGGCATACAATACCTAGTTTTCAAGTCGTCATATCAGTTGCTAATTTCTATGATCTACAGACCATGTGGGGAGGAGAATTACATACACTTTAAGAAAGAATGGACAATCATGGCTCATGCAGTGGTGGAAAAGGGAGCATTGTTAAACTGAGTGTTTATCTTATCGATAAACATCTACCTCAACATCTAGGAGACCTACAAAGGCACACAATCAATTTTTTATATGTCTTCCTTTCTCATTGATGTTATTTTCGAATATGACCCTAATGCATAAATGAATTGGGACTAGAATCCAGAATCACCCCCTATTCATGTATATTTCTCTAAACTTTGGATAAGTTGGTATCACGAGTATTTTTATCGAATATGTGATTATTTTATAGCATGTTTATCTTCATTGTTTTCCGGCCAGACCCTACATAGAATATCAATAGAATCATTGGAAACCCTGCAGGAAATAACATACAGGAACCTAGAGAAGAACAATGCTTACATTTGTGTGTACGTATGTAATGATCCACCACACGTATTAACTAGGTACGTCTCAGATAAAAGTATGGCCCGCAAGGTAGCATACCAAACGATGGAATTTGACGTAGAAGTTTCCTTACAGACTTTGAACAAGAGAATTTTGCCTAGTTTCCCATTCAAACTGGGGAAATTCATGTTAACAAACACCCCACATGTGAGGAAAGAGGTCATATCTCTTAAAGAGTTGATTTTGTGTACAGTGACAGTAAAGAAACACAGCCCCAGAAATGTCTTATATAACTACTACAAATCCTTGAATATGGTACCCCCTTCAAGAATGAAATAAGAGAAGTGGAACAACTCTTCCATGAGTCCAGATCATATGAAGAAGTGTTGTACCATGTAGAAGGTACACACTAGGTTGACTCTTTTCTAGTAGAATAGGAAGAAAGGAAAATCCAATTTCATGAATAGCTATAGAAAGTAATAAGGGACGTTTGGGAGAATATAGATGCATATGAAAGGGCTCGGAAAGAGAAAGAAGAAAGGTGCTAAAGAAATTCTTTGATGTGGAAGAAAGGGACCAAAAAAATAAACTGTAGAGAAAATCACCTAAAGAGATCAAAGCACCACACAAATCTGCGGAGGATTCCCAAGCCCTCGCTTGGATAGGTGAGTTTGGGATACAATTTTGGTAAAACTCCTAAGTATAGAAGAAGTGCATAGAAGAGGTGGGTAGAGGAAAAAGAATAAGGAAGACTAGGTAGTGCAAAGTTGAGGCACATCCAGAAGTACAACGTGCAGTAAGAAGAATAAAACAGATAATAAATCAGAGAGACGAATAAAGCAGAGAATACAACAGGAGAAGAAAGAGGATGAAAAGGAAGGATGATAGTTCGACATTCTAAATATAGGAGGGCACGCAAAAGCATGAAGAACAAATAGTCAGACTACAAAAGTAGCATGCATACGGAAAAGCAAGTGAAAATGACCTGAAAAACCAGTTAGTTGGAGTAGTCATGCATTGTAATAGGGTTTTGGGATGGACAAAGTAGGGTTTTAAGCCCTAGAATTTATGTATAAATATGTAATGGGTTGGGAGAATAGGGTTTCCTCTTGATGTATGTTCTTGTTCCTGATTGTTGGGTTCTATGATAGTTATTGTAATGATTCTATTATATTCTCTAAAAGAGAGGAACCCATGTCTGAATGCTAAGGAGAGAATGCACAGAGAGAGAGAGGCTTTCATTGTAGAACGACTAGGTTAGAAGAGAGGAAGATAACCATGATATATCTCCGTAAGCATAGTGTGCAAGACTGAAGCAATTACCAAACGCATAATAAAGAAGTTAGTCATTGTGGGTGTAGCCCAAAGTTGGGTCAACCACGTTAAATCTTGTGTTAATTGTCTTATGTGTGATTGTTCATGGATTCTATTGGATGTTTATTAGATTAGATTTTTTTGATGCATAATCATTGCACAATAATCATGATTGTTACAGTAATGAGTTTATGTAGTAATCTGGAATATAATGGTAATGTGGACCTTAGATCCACTAAGTGATAGAATAAGAGAACTTGCATAATAACACACACAACACAGATAATTAAGAATGAATGGGATAATAAACGCCCATTCCCTCACTACTACATAAACTTGGTTCTTGCAGTCCCCATAAATACCTCGGGTGAGACTTCATGTGTGCAAGCAGGTGATGTCGAAAGGGTCGATGTTTGAAGGGTTTTGTTTCTTAAAGATAACTCAAACCTAGGGTCTTACTGGGAAACAATTTTGGTAAAAATCATAAGAATATAAGAAGTGTGCAGAGGAAGAAGAAGAAGGAATACTAGGGAGTGTGCAGTTGAGGTGCATACAAAAGTACAACACATAGTAAGCAGAATAAAATAGAGAATAAAGAAGAGATACAAATAAAGCATGAGAATAAATCGGATGAAAAGGAAGGATGACAACTAGATGTTCTAAATATAGGAGGATGCACAAAAGCAGGAAGAACAAGCAGTCATAGTGAAAAAGAAGCATACAGATGGAAAATCATATGAAAACATCCCGAACAACCATTTAGCTAGAGCAACCATGCATTTTAATAGGGTTTTGGGATGGACAAATTAGGGTTTTAATCTCTAGATTGTATGTATAAATATGTAATGGGTTGGGAGAATAGGTGTTCCTCCTTATGTATGTTCATGTTTCTCATTGTCGAGTTCTATGATAGTTACTGTAATGATTTTTTTCTATTATGTAAAAGAGAGGAACCCGTGTCTGAATGCTAAGGAGAGAATGCAGAGAGAGAGAGAGAGAGAGAGGATTCCACTACAGAACGACTAGGTTAGGAGAGAGAAAGATAACCATGATATATCTCTATAAGCGCAGTGCACAAGACTAAAGAAATTATCAAATGCATAATAAAGAAGAAAATCGTTGTGGATGTAGCCCAGAGTTGGGTGAACCACGTTAAATATTGTGTTAATTGTCTTATGTGTGATTGTTCATGGATTCTGTTGGATGTTTATTAGGTTAGATTTGTTTGATGCATAATCATTGTGCAATAATCATGACTATTGCAGTAATGAGTTTTTGAAGTAATCTGGAATATAATGGTAATATGAATAAGAGATCCATTAAGTGATAGAATAAGAGCACTTGCAGAATAATGCACACAACACAGATAATTAAGAATGAATGGAATAATAACCTCACATTCCCTCACTACTGCGAAAACCCGGTTCTTGTAGTCCCCATAGATACCTCGGGTGAGACTTCATTTGCACAAGCAGGTGATGCCAAAAGGGATGACATATGAAGGGTTTTGTTGGTCAAATATAACTCAAACCTAGGGTATTACAAACCACGTGAAAATCCAACACCCTCAAATCCACAGAGGAATCCAAAGCCCATAAAGTCGCGGAGGAGTCACAAGCCAACGAAAGATGAAAGAGCCTAGAAATTTGCAGAGGATTAAGCCACCCGTGAAGACGCAAAAAAGAAAATAGATATGTCTAAACAATTTGTCTGCAAGATTTTTGAGGAACATGAAAATATAGCGTAAGAAGCACGAAAAGATACATAGTTGAAGAAGAAGAAGGAGGAAGAGGAGAGAAGTGGAATGTCTACCCCTAGATCGACCAAAGCAATGTCAATTTTAACCTCTCCCTTGAACTCAGGGACTCCCCTGAACATGATACCTTCTGAATTTTCATATTCATCCCTAAAAATATTAGAATTCGACGATGAAGTAATAGTTGTGGGGAAGTTCTACTACAGAAATTCAAAACAGGGAATCATGAGGAAGTGATCAAAATGACATAAAACGGGGAAGGCATCTGAACAAAAAAGATCTAGAAGAAACATTGATTGGAGCATAACTAAAGAGAACCCGTAGAAGGAAGCAGTGGAGACAACAACATTGTTAGATGTTTTTTCAAGCACAAACATTGTCACAGTCAACGAGCTCAATTGCAAGGTAGAAGAATATAAGAACAAAGTAGCAGGCCTAGAGCAGCAGCTACAACTCCAGAGACAAGAATTAGAATGTGAATTCCAAGTCAAAGAAGAAGAGGCAGACTTGCTACATGAAAAATAAAATGAGAACGCCAGACAAAGATATACTCATGAGATATCAAAATTGAAAACAAAAGGTCAAGAAAAGTACCAACTAGTTGGATATTAAACCCACAGGATATCCCTCTTAGAAGAAGAAATGAAACAACTTTTGTTGGAAGGAAACAAAGAGGGAAATAAATTTCTTGCCATGTTTAAAGAGGAAGTTGTTGAACTTAATGAGTAGCTAAAAGAAAGATAGGTCAATTTCTTCATGGAGTTAAAGGACATACATGCCTACAATGAAGAAATTGTAAAATTGACTAATCAGCTAGGATGGATTAAATACCAATATGAGGACCTGGTGTTATCACTCTAGGAGTCACCCCCAGACTGAAAATGAGAGTAAGCTTGGTAACATACAAATTGATTTAATTTTAGTTTGGGATCAGGGATGAGCAAGACTTTAAAGAAAGGAGAAGCCAATAGATATCATTGAAGATCAGTGATGGACCATTTGGCTATGGAGTCATAAACAATCTTCTCATTGAAGGCATTTAAGCTCCCTATAAGACAAAATATTTTTATAATGATGAAGAGAAGAATAAGAGAATAACATAAAGACTACTATTGTCTAAGAATATATCCTCTCTATAAAGAGAATTTAGATGTGTCTGAATAGTAAACAATGATAAATAGGCAATCTTACAACAGATCTTCTACTGCATCGAGAATCTATCAATCAAAGGCAAATTTTAATCCTTAAAATAAGAAATACATTCAAACAAGATGAATAATAGAGCATAAAACATAGAAGACAAATCTGATGAAACAACTCATATGAATCTTCAATAACATACAATTTACAGCCACATGCCCCTCTGGCTTACAAATTGAAATATACAGTCATTCCATTGCTTAAAACCTCTTGTGGTCTTGGCCCTCTCTTATATCATTCACCAGATGTATTTATAATCAAAACAGAAGACAACAACTAGGAGTGCGAGCTGGCCTTCCTATCCTAGGATTCTCCACAAAAATATACAAGTCTAACATCTGTACCAACAGATCTAACAAACTGCTAAAATCAAGGAGCCTTTTGGCAACCAAAAATGAATGACATGTATTGTTGCTTGGGCGCCTCTTCTCCAATGTCATGTGTCTTCTCTTGTATGTCCTTTTCCTTTTGTGATAAGGAAACTATGGTTAGTATGGGCCTGCAAGAAAAAATGCCCTTTGTGGTACTTTGGGCTAACAGTTTTCTATCTCCTCGACCAAACCCTCCATGCTTCCATTTAAGGCGGTAGTTGATTGTTCAGCCATCGGTTCTTCTTTCATTAATTGATTTATCCTTGGGATCATGATGAGGCTTAGTGCCTAGATTTATTTCCATGCATTGCTCTTGGATTGGACCCTATATAAGCACGTGATTGCAGAAGTTGGCAAGGGCAGTTTGGATCCACACCGCTCTGACCCCCGCAATCCACCACCAACTGCCATGTACCTCTTTAGTTATACCATGGTTTTGATTGCGAGACCACTCTAGAATTTTAACGTTCGAGCATGTTTCATCCCCACAATGAAGTGTGGTTGTCGATGTGTTGCAATCTGCGATCTGGGTA
This sequence comes from Picea mariana, assembly GCA_032191745.1. Classification (NCBI taxonomy): domain Eukaryota; kingdom Viridiplantae; phylum Streptophyta; class Pinopsida; order Pinales; family Pinaceae; genus Picea; species Picea mariana. The sequence continues at coordinate 101,861 of JASDQU010099773.1, read as the reverse complement.
ACCCTGTTATTTTAGCGCCCCTGCTAATATTTATCTGTTTGCCAACTCCATAATCCTTTTAACCATGTTTAGAGATGGAGCCAATTTTGGCACTTGGGAGATTTGAATGTTGAACAAGAATGTCTCCCAGAGGACAATCTCTCGAATCTGACGTGGTGGTCTGACATCATTGTGTTGTCACAGCTACTGATGGATGAGCACCATGTGTCTTCGACACTTCAACACTTCGAGCTTTAGGATTTTTGGATTGTGAAGCATGAAAAACTCTCGGAGTGATGTGGTAGCCTGAAATGAATGCTACGCGTCCTCGGTGGCTAAGTTCCATGTGTTGAGTTGAAAAACACATGTGGAGTGGTCAGGCCCAAAGCGGCGTAGCAGCCTGATGTCGCTTTGGGACTTCGGCTCTTCAGGACTTCGGGATGTAGAGCATGGTAATATCCTGAGGTGACTTTCTCCCGGTTGACGTGGCAGTCTCTTGTTACTTTGGGAATTCAGGAGATTTTGAACGTGGGGCATGAATATCTCCCGAAGTTACTTTCTCCCAGTTGACGTGGTAATCTCTCATCACTTCAGCACTTCAGGCTTTGGGACTTCGGGACTTCGGGATGTAGAGCATGGTAATCTCTCGAAGTGACTTTCTCCCGGTCGATATGGTAGTCTCTCGTTACTTCAACACTTCAGGCTTCAAAATATTTTGAAAGTGGGGCATGAATATATCCCAAAGTGAATTTATCTCAGCTAACGTGGCAGTCTCTCGTCACTTCAAAAATTTGGGAGTTCGTCACTTCAAGGCTTTCGTCTAGTCATTAATCCTTGCACAACTTTGAGGCTCTGAATGCATGAGAGCCACTAATCTAAAATGTACATGGGATCTCCACCGTTGAAAATTGAACATGTCTGATTGTTTGTATTTCAAGCCTGAAATGGACTGCTCTAAATGTTGCATTTGGACATTTCTTGTACAAAAAAAGGACTTGGTCGACCTGCTTCGAACTAAAAATTTGGTAGCGCCACTTTCCAAAACTAAGGTTCATAATGCTTTTGAGTTACTTTTTTCAGTGTAGATGTTTGTGCTAACATCAAGCTCCAACTGGGATGGGGGCCTCCTTGTGAGGCTTCGAAGAACCTTAGCAATTCCAGTCGCCTTATCCATTGGGATATGGAGTCAACTATGTAACCAACCTCTAAACATTGTCAATAACTACCACTTATTCAAGAAAACTGAAAGACCTGCTACAAACTAAGGAAAGAAAGGCTCGGGAAGTGAGCTTATTACCTGCTGTGAAGGAAAGAAAATGTTCGGGAAGCGAGCTTATTTCCTACACTACCCTACCTCTAACCAAATATGCAATTTGGCCAAGTAAAAGCATATTTCCATAGTAGCCATTCAAGTAATTTCAAGACTGAGATGATCTTATCTCTATCACTGATTAATAGATAAAAACAAAAATATACTAACAGTGATAGAGAATCCTTCAGAAAACCATACTCACTTGTGAATGTTGGTGGAAATCTGAAATTTTCAGAAAATCTGAAAAAACTTGACTCTAACAAGGCTACAAATGAATCTTTGAAACCAAGATCAAAAACATGTCAATCCTTAGGAAAAAAATGCTCATCCATGAATGCCTCTTTGCTTGAAAACTGATAACCTTCTTTCTCATTCATAAGCAGATCTTGGTCATCAGGAGAGACAACTTCTTCTTTAAAATAATGATCACAAGATAATTTCACAATAGAATTTAAATCATATTGATAATGCTCAACAAGGAACATATGATTATCTATACAATCATCTTTTACCTCATGCTCAAAATATTTTGGAAACTGATCATAAACATGACATGCATCCATGTCTATAGGAAAATATGAACATACTAAAGAATCTGGCTCCAAATGTAAAACATACTTACAACCTTGTTGTTGTTCCAGATCTGATTCATACTCACTGTCTTTTTGCTGCAAATTTGAAATATACTGACAGTCCTCTTGTTGTTCATCATGTGCATGCATATTTTCAAAATATACTTGATCTCAAATCTCCTTGCTAGCACGAATGTTCTCCTCGACTTCTTCAACATCTTCAAATAATCAGTTTAAGGATGAAAATTTCCTTTCTCTCAAGAGAAGGAAAAGCTCTGAATGTTAAGCCATAACATAGTATACCATGGAAACAATCTCGGAAGGTTGTATTTCTACTTGCATGTTATGATAAACACTGTAAAATCTCATGTTGAAGACAGCCAAGGCTTCCTCTTCCCCTCTCCTCAAAGCATAAAAATCATCCAAGTACTGATCAAGAGACTTGTTCTCACCCCAACACTTTAAAAATGAATTGCACAACTCAATCCAAGAACCAATGGAATCATCTTTCAAACCCTTAAACCACACAATGTCATCTATGAACAAATATTTGGAGAACAACCTCATAATAACATCATCATGTACTATCTCAAACTGATCAATAAAGTTCTCAAAGGCCTCCAAATGCCTCTTAGTTGTAACATGATCTTCTCCAGAAAACCATGGAAGATACCCAAAGAAATCAAGAGAATAAGGATGAAGGTAAGATGGCAATCTTAAAGGTTTAAAAATATTGTCTTTGATCCTAGATTGAATAGTGGTGGGATCGATATGAGGTTTAACAAGTTAATGGAAAGGTTCAACAGTAACAACAGAAGGTGATGAGATTTGAGAAGGATTTGGATCAATTTCAACCTCCTCAAGGCTACAAGGGTGATCAAATTCAGGAGGGATTTCAATACAAAGCTCATCCTTATTAATAGGCTGAGGTGAAGATATGAGATCAACATCTACAACATATGCAGAGGGAAGGTCCTCTTCTTCCAAGGATGGATATATAAAGGAAGTCTTATGATCATTCAAACAGACAAAGCATAGGATAATCCTCTTGATATGTAAAGGGAAAGAGAGAAATGAGATGATAAAGAAAAACAAGAGTTCATGGAGAAATCTCATAAGCTGATACCTGGTCATCCCCTTTCGTATGGTCATATTTTTGTCAACAAGATCCTCCCCAATGGATTTTTTTATTATGGAGTCACCAGGTAGATAATACAGTCAATTTATGTGTCCCTCTCTTGTCTACCATCAAGATATGGATCTAAGTCATTCTCCCAAGAAAGCTATCTTCACACTTTGTTCCCCGGCAATGACGCCATTTATGTTATCACTCCAGGAGTCACCCCGAGACTAAAAATGGGAGTAAGATTGGTAACATACAAATTGATTTAATTTTATTTTGGGATTAGGGATCAACACGACTTTAAAGAAAGGAAAAGACAATAGATATCACTGCAAATCAGTGATGGACCATTGAGGTATAGAGTCATAAACAATCTGCTCATTGAAGGCATTTAAGCTCCCTATCAGACAAAAGATTTGTATAATGATGAAGAGAAGAATAAGAGAATAAAATAAAGATGAATATTCACTAATCAAAAATCCTCTCTGCAAAGAGAATTTAGATGTGTCTGAATAGTAAATAATGATAAATAGGCAAGCTTACAACAAATCTTCTACTGCATTGGGAATCTATCAATCAAAGGCAAATTTTAATCCTTAAAATCAGCAATACATTCAAACAAGATGAAGAATAGAACAGAGAACATAGAAGACAAATCTGATGAAATAACTCATATGAACCTCCTACAGTCTTGGCCCTCTCTTATATCATTCATCAGATGTATTTATAATCAAAAAAGAAGACAACAGCTAGGAGTGTGAGTTGGCCTTCCTATCCTAGGATTCTCCACAAAAAGATACAAATCTAACATCTGTACCAACATATATAACAAACTGCTAAAATCAAGGATCCTGTTGGCAACCAAAAATGAATGACATGTCTTGGTGCTTGGATGCCTCTTTTCCACTGCCGTGTGTCTTCTCTTGTCTATCATGTTTCTTTTGTCAGAAGGAAACTCTGGTTAGTATGGGCCTGCAGGAAAAACTTCCCTCTATGGTACTTTGGGATGACATTTTTCTGTCTCCTCAGCTAGACCCTCCATGCTTCCATTTAAGGGGGTAGTCGATTGTTCAACCATCGGTCCTTCTTCCATTAACTTATTTCTCCTTGGGATCAGGATAAGACTTAACGCCTAGCTTTTTTTCCACACGTTGCTCTCAAATTGGACACTATATAAGCACATGATTGCGGAAGTTGGCAAGGGCAGTTTGGATCCACACCACTCTAACCCCTACAATCCACCACCAACTACCACATGCCTCTTTAGCTATACCATGGTTTCAATTGCAGGACTACTGTAGAATTTTAATGTTCGAGCATGTTTCGTCCCCGCAATGAATTGTGGTCGTTGATCTGTTGCAATCTTCGATCTAGGTAACCCTTCTATTTTAGTGCCCCTGCTAAAATTTATCCATCTGCCAACTCCAGAATCCTTTTAACCATATTTATATATGGAACCAATTTTGGCACTTGGAAGATTTGAATGTTGAGCATAAATATCTCCCGGAGGACAATCTCCTGAATCTGACGTGGTGGCATGATGTCATTGTGTTGTCACAACTACTGATGGATGAGTGCCATGTGTCTTCGACACTTCGGGCTTCGATAGTTTTGGATTGTGAAGCAAGGAAAACTCTCGGAGTGGTATGGGCCCAGAGTGACGTGGTAGCCTAAAATGAATACTACACGTCCTCGATGGATAAGTGTCATGTGTTGAGTTGAAAAACACTCGTGGAGTGGTAGGGCTTGAAGCGACATGGCAGCCTGACATCACTTTGGGACTTCGGCTCTTCGGGACTTCAGGATGTAGAACATGGTAATATCCTGAAGTGACTTTCTCCTGGGTTGAAATGGCAGTCTCTTGTTACTTCGGGACTTTAGGCTTCGGGAGATTTTGAACTCGGGGCATGAATATCTCCCAAAGTGACTTTCTCCCGATTGATGTGGTAGTCTCTCATCACTTTGGCACTTCGAGCTTCAGGACTTTGGGACTTCAATATGTAGAGCATGGTAATCTCCCGAAGTGATTGTGTCCTGGTTGACGTGGTAGTCTCACTTTACTTTGGCACTTCGGGCTTCGACTGCTTTTGAATGTGGGGCATGAATATCTCCTGAAGTGGCTTTATCCCGGTTGAAGTGGTAGTCTCTCATCACTTTGGGATTTGGGGACTTCGACACTTCAGGGCTTCCATCTGGTCATTAATCCTTGCACAACTTTGAAGCTCTGATTGCACGAGAGCCGTTAATATGAACTGTACATGGGATCTCCATCGTTGAAAATTGAACCTGTCTGATTGCTTGTATTTCAAGCCCAAAATGGACTACTCTGAATGTTTCATTTGGACGTTTCTTGTACAAACAAAGGACTTGGTCAACCTGCTTCGAATGAAAATTTGGTAGCGCCACTTTCCAGAACTAGGGTTCACAACACTTTTGAGTTACTTTTGTCGTTGCAGATGTTTTTTCTAACACTTGGAACAATCATTCAAAATATGAAATATTGGAAAAACACATACAAGATATTCCTTGCAACATTGCTCGGGATTACCAACAAGGAGAAAGACAAGACCCAAATGTTGCTAGATAGATGGCAGAACAATTTCCTTAATGTGAAAGAGACAATAAGAAATGATAAAATGGCATGTGCGAGGATGTGGGTTGCAGTTGACGAATTTTTGGAGATGTTTCACATGCCCCTGAATGAGAAACTAGATGTAGCAAGACCAAGTGAAGCTAGGGCAGATCAACTATCTTCCATGATAGAGAAGGTCAAGAAGGAAATAAAAGTGTTGGACAGAATGGACAGGGAGACAGTCAACCAGTACATGATCCAACCAATGAAGTGTACATTAGTGATTGAAGATTTTATAAAGAGCACAACAAAATACTTGAAGACAAAGGTCACCGAAAGGATATGTGATGACGAGTTGGAGATGGAAGAGAGAAATTCAAATAGGATAAGAAGAGCCTACAAATCATGGTTCAACTTTTTAGATCCTCCAAATCCTAGAAATGCTTGACATTCCCACATTTTGTAAAATTTTGTAATTCAAACATCTAAGCAACTCAAAGTAGGAGAATAGGAGACAAAAAGAGGTAATTGCCATCTGAAATGATGAAAGCTACGTAAAGAGGCTCTCTTATCTTATAAAAGAGAGTTCCTAATTAGATAGAGGGACTTTTGTGGATTGTACATATAGATGATATTAATATCTCTCTATGAATAATAAGCAAGAGGCATATGGGATCATAACTATTTTCAAATGTATTAGGATTTTTCTACTCATATGTTTGTTGTGAGTTTTTCTAAATTCTTTTCATATCAATTATTTATATGTGTTGTGTTTAGGAATACTCATGTTGTTACGATTCTTGATGAATATAGCGTTGATATTACAGTTTTCATCTGCAATTAATTGTGATTAAATCTGTGATTTCATTATGTTAATGTGTTGTTGATTGGTATGAAGTAATATTTCATCTTTCAACAATATTATATTTGATTGTATTCATTATGATTAGTCTTGCTCCTTATCAAGATAGGTTAAACTAGAGTAGATATAGAATAGAAATTTCAATTTAATTTCTTCTCTAGATAATTAGATCATGATTTAGATAAAACTGGTGAGAAGAAATCCAATTTTCTTCTCCATTTCAAATAACCCAGTGGAAACCAGGCCCAAATTTTGGTCGAAAGTGCCACTCCAAATGAGAGTGATCCTAATTAGGGCTCTCCATCGGGCACTCTCCCATACATTATTTGTAATACCCCTAGGATGAACCCCAATTGTAAAGGTACATATACTTTATAGGCTAGTGAGCCAGGATATTTTGGGCCAAATATTCTTTGTGTATACGTTTTGAGGCTAGATTTCCTGTGTGATTAGGCCAGAGAGCCTATATGATAAAATGTCAAAAAGCCTATCATTGTAAAATGTAATCACACATGATGATATTAATAAAATACATCATTGTTGCAGACTCAGTCAGACGAAATAGTATGGGCAGATAAAACTCCACATTAGAAGGAAAAGGGGGCTAAGAGTATAGGAAAGGGGGGCTTAATTCCAAGGAAATATTACAATAATATTTCGAAAAGTCCAAAGTATGGATATTTATTTATCCTAAGTTCCTAAAGGTTGGGAACGAGTCACCAAGTGGAATCAAAGCTAGTTCATAAGGTGACAAGTGTCAAGTTAAAGGTATGCAAATATATTTTGGGAACTTAGCTCATTTCCCCATCATTCCTTCATTATTCACTCACTATGGTCATTCGTAACTGGCAACAAACACCATCCATACATGTACTTGGAGATGATTTAAACTCGTAACTTGTTGGCCCTCGACTATTTTTTTAGGAAACCTTAGTCAGGTTTGGACCACTTTTGGACTTCGACAGGCTGGTCGAAGATGGAGTGCCTAGGAGGAGCTGATATCACGGATCTCACCAATTTTGTGGGCTATGTGGACCTAGAAAGGGGATCCTTAGGGTTTTTCTAATGGGTTATGCAATGTCGGCCCATGGGGTTTACCCATGATTAGGCCTTATTTTAAAAGTATAAATAAGTAATAATGTATTGTAGAAAGTAGTCATTAGATAGTGGGAAGAGGCTAAGTGCAAGTAGTTCTGAGTGGCTTTGTGCATCAGGATGTGTATGTAAGGCTCTGTGCTCAATAGAGAAGTTGGCTCTGTGGATTGACCTAGTTTTGGAAGGAGGATCTAGTGCTCAGTGCGCATATCTCATGTCTTATGCGAAGCTCGGCTCTATGGCTTAGTGCATAGGAGCGGATGAATGTAAGAGAGTGGAGAATAATAAATAAGATGAAGCATTTGGTGGACGTAGCCCCACACTAGGGTGAACCATGTATATCTTGCATCTTTAGTTTCTTTATGATGTTTTATTCATGTGATTGATTTTCTTAGTGCCTTGATTATAATGCATGACAGATAGATCTGTTGATGCTTAGTGCTTTACTTAAAGATGAGTGAATGTTAGATCTAACTCAATGTCATGTGCTAAGTGGTAGAAATTCTTAATATTTGTTGTTACTGCATCGATCCATATTAGGGTTTGTTCTGCGATGTTAATAAAGATAATGAACTAATGCATGTCCCCTTCTATGTGTTGTTATAATACTGTGCAAAGTTTTATTATCACATATCTGTTTGTCGGCTTGGTTACAGGCACCTGAGTCCTGTAACCCCCCATGCTTCTACCTCGGGCCAATAGTTAGGGTTTTGTTGGTGCGTTGTTGAAGCATTGAACCCTGGGTCTGCCCCTGTGTCAACAAATGGTTCCGTTGTCGGGACTTGAAATTGTGATTGTTGGGAACTAAAGTAAAGAAAAAAGAATCCTTGTGCATAGATCTGCTGTTGAAGTGCGCAATACTCTACTTGACTTATGAAGCTCTGTGCTAAGAAAGAAAACTGATCTGAAGAAAAGAGGTAAGATCTTAAAATAGGTAAAGCTTTGTGCTTTGATAAGAGTAAGATAAGTGATTTTTTTTTTTTAAACATGAATTTAAGTATGTTTAATAGATTTTGTCCTAGTCTGAAAGATAGGGCACAGTTGGAAGAAAGAGGTGATCTAAGTAGAGATAATATAAATGAAGAAAGATATGTTATTCCTATGCATAGAAAGAATTTTTGGACTAATAAGTGGATGCAAGAACCTAGAAATATTTTTTGAAGATTGAAGGTCCAACACTGTGATCCTAGTACGCAGTACAGAAGAGGTTGGGGAACATACAAGAGAGAGAGAGGATTGACATTGTGTTATAACTACGGAAGACTGGGACATCTTGCTAAGGAATGCCCTGGTATAGGTCCTATTTGTCTTTGTTTTAAAATTGTTGGTCATGAAGTTGAGGATTGTCCAAAGATGATTGCTAAAGTTGAAAGAATGAACATGAGACAAGGAAACTATGAAGGAAGTCAAGAGACTAAGAGCATGTTAGAGAATCATAAAGAGAAATAATCAGAGAAATATCAGACTGTGTTATCATAGTTGAAAGAAACAATGAATGATCACAAAGATGTCAGCTTACCAGATATCTCAGAAGTAAAACAATGCATAAGTACAAGAATAGAAGACTTCCACATAGACTGTGTCTTGGATGAAGAAAGACAAGTGAATATTATGACAGAAGACACTTGGGAAATTTTGGGAAAGCCTACTGTGGTACCTTCATTGGGAAGAATAGGCTTGTTTAAAGGTAATATGATAACCCTATGTGGAAGAGTTACTAATGTACCAATTATTATCCATGGAACATAGACTGAAGAAGAATTTGAAGTCATCAAGTTTGTTGAGAACAGTGCCCCTTTCCCACTTTTGTTAGGAAAGACTTGGATTGAGAACAATCAGATCAGAAGGAAAGTAGAGGAAGAAGCTATAGAAAATAAAAAGAAAGAACTAAGGGATTTCATAGGTAGAAAAATGGACTGACTAATATAAGAACGAGAAGATAAGTCGAAGCAACAAAAGTCAAGAAAATTAGTTGTCAAAGTTGGAAGAATGCAAGAAGGTTTGAAGGACCTATCCATGCAAGAAAGAAGAATACCCACCCTGGAAGTATTAAGAGAAGGGATATTAACTTCAAACCCTTTGAGAACACATCAGCAGTGTGAAGTCACCATGCTAGGAAAATATAAGAATAAGAATGAAAAAAGGAATCTAGAAATAGTTAGAGAAACTCAGATCACAGGAAAGAAGGCAAGGAAGCTCAGTAAAAGGAAAATCTACAGGAAGCCACAAATAATAGATGGAACACTTCATAGACTGGAACCTCATAGGAGGCAGGTTTGCAGGATTTGAACCTCGCCAGAATAGAAGGACCGTGCACAATGGGACTTCGCCCTGGAAAATCTATATGATCGTTGGAGGTGCCCCACCCGTTAGAACGATGCTCCGGAATGGCTATAAAATGCATTTATGGGTGGATGGACCACTTTTGGGACGTTGAGACCGCGCCATAAGGGACAGATTCACATTGATGGAAGCATTCATGCCCGTTGGAAGAATGTGTTATGAGGCCCCACTTATTTAACCTGTCAGACACTACGTTGGGACCACTTTTCCCACATGTGACTAACTGAGCTAACAAAGAATTGATTGTGTGTCGAGTTGTGTTATCAGAAACTAAACATCATTGTCTGTTTTTCTACCCCACTTATCCGTTCACCTACCTCGACCTGTCTGTTTAACAGTGAGAATGTCGAGAGAACCTACAAAATTAGAGAAGTTTGTTGAGGAGATATTCAAGAAGTTGATGGCTGACAAACCGTTATCCAAAGGTGTACAGGCGTCGTCGACTAGGGGACTACAATATTCCCCTTCGACGAGACATCGTTCTGGCCGTGTTAACCCCACGACTGAGCAGTGAAGTAAGCATTGTAACAATCTGGTTAATGTGAAGAAGATCCTGTCGATCTTACCAGAGTACATTCTATCATTGGATAGTGCGGTTAACCATGACATCATCCCACGAGACTATGAGTACACTTTGATCACCGCATACATTCCAAAGGGAATATGCATAGTTGGGAGCCAATTGGGACAGATCCCGTTGCTAAAGAACAATGAATTCAACCTAGGGCATAGGAATAACTATGTTATGCTCATACCCCACCGATACTTGACGAAGACAACTGGGAAGAAGCCTCACCTGGTCTCCCAGTCATCAATTAAGGAGTTGGCGCAGTCCACTGTGATAAACGTGATGAAGATTCCCCATTTTGGCCATCACCAAGAGGTTAACACTTGCATTAAAATCCTCTTTCCGTGCTACCATGGTGGATACCTATGGCCCGACCAAAGGATTACTATGGATTCGACATTGATCCACTTGATTACAGGATTAAGCATAAAGGGACCCGACCCTCAACGGTTTTACCCAAGAAGGACTCAGACCACTCCCTGGCACAATGGATCAAGGAGGATTACGGTGAAGTCGAAAAGGGAAAGTGAGGCTACAAGGTAGCTTCTATCCAGGATGGCATAGTGTGCCTATATTGCCAACTCATAGCTAGAAAGATCATAATAAAGAACCGATTTCGTGGTGGACCTCACGGGAAAATGTCTGGAGGGCATGCAGATGAATTAGGCGAGTTACCTCGTCAATGAACTCGAGAAAGAATGTTGTGAATCTCAAGATCTGGGATATGAATTCAACTTTAGCTAGTTGATCGTGTTGATTACATTTTTCGCTTGGCAAATTCCTGAAGGAGCCACCTTTCCAAAGATTGAACCATTAGAGTCATTGGCCACTAGGTTTGCTACCTTGTGGTACACCAACGACATGTCGAAGTAATGGAAGTCCAACACTGTGTTCCATGCATATTATCAACAACTGAAGGTTGCCATTGAATCATTTTCGTGCATGACACAGTGCACCTTGCACCATTACATACCGATAGCCAAGTTCCACACAAATCGACATTTTATCTATATCACTGCGCGTAGAGATGAGAGCAAGGAAGAGCTACAGTCATATTACAAGATGACATATAAATAGATGGAGCAGATCACGAAGGAATGGCTGGAGGAGTTCCTTGTACCTGTTGTTGATGTAGAACTCTCCAACACTGATATCATAGGAAGCCCCCTAGTCACCTGGGTCGAACATGTCAGACAGTCTAGCTGGACAAAGAAGAAGAAGAAAAAGGACGAACTCCAGAATATAGAGACTGATGAGGAGCACAGTGCCTCTGAAGAAAATGGATCTGGATCTCTAGGAGGAGGAGATGAAGAAAATGGACAAGGAGGATGGGATGAAGGAGAAAAGAAAGGAGAAGGCGAAGCTTCACCGTTGAAAAATCCCCCTGCTGAAACAGTAACACCGCAGAAGAGAAAGGTTTCTCTGCAGAAATCTTCAGCAAGAAACGAGACGTGCACTAGTAAGCCCCAGTTAGAGGCCACGCTCATGGAATATGACATCAGTTTGGTCCATGGAGCCATGGAGGATGCTTCTGAGGACATCTTGCAAATATATGGAGCGAAGGAGGATGAGCTATATGGAAGGATTGAAAAGAAATTGAACGTGGTACAACAAGCTATTTGTTTGGTCTGCGCAGTACCTACTGCGCTTTCCTCGTCATAGATTGCATAATTGGACGATGAACTAGCCCAGTTGATAAGACTTGCAGATGCGACAGAGGCTTGAATTTAGAAAGTACAAGAAGAGAAGGAGAAGGCTACAGAAGCCTTGAAACAAGAGAAAGAGTAAGTCTAAGAGAAATTACGAGTAGCATGGTACTGTGTAACTGCCTATGAAAATGAGAAAGAAGAGTTTTGGGCGATGCTACAGGAGGACAAAGAGAAGATACAAAGAGAAAATGAGCAGTTGCTCATAGAACGAGCTACGGTCAAAGAAGCAGTGAATAAAGCATGTCGCTTTATGCTAGTCTTGGCACAAGTGGAATAGGAGTCGGTCGAGATTCAAGTGGCAAAGCTTGCTGAGACCATCCAGCAACTTCAAGCAAGGATAATGGAGTTTGATATCCAAGCAGTATCGAGCACCTCGCAGGAGGTGTGTGACCAGAGGGAGGAAGCCGCTAAGAACGCAGTAGTAAGGATCAGAGCCCTCTCCTCAGAATGAAAATAGTTGAGTGATAGAAGCGTATAGACATATTAATGCCTTGTATAAGATCCAGAACTAAGGAAATTGGAAGCACAGTTACAGGAGACGCTGCAGCAGGCCTTCTTCGTGCAAGCCTAGATGAATATGCTCATTGCATTTGAAATAATGAAGAGGTCCTAGGAACAACACATGATACATCAACACATTATTGCCATTCAGGGTAGGGTAATGGAAGTCGCACAGAAACTACAACCTGTGTAGGATGAAACCTACAAGGTGTTTGAAGAAATTGAAGGACAAGGCTCGCAATTGGACCAAGTGGTTGCGATAGAAGAACAACACCTGAAAGGGCCTATTACCGAGCAAATGATCCAAGAGCTCATTGAGAAAGAGGCTCAGGAAAAGAAGCAAGTCGAGGCATGAGTGAAGCTCGAGGCTTTCGAAGTGGCATTGACTAGACCTGAGCGACTGGGGATGAGTCACAGGTGAGTGTTGGGGGGCTGTTATTGAAAAGGCGGGTTGTCAGGCCCGTAAGCAATTCTCTCCATGTGAGAGAACTACTGGGAATTGTTTTCGTAAGGTGCCAATATGCAACTCTAGGGCTCTAAGATTTCCTATTCGGCTTGTTGTTGAAGCCACAAAAGGGAAGTGGGGAAACCTAAGGAATATTGATCAGAGAAGGGAATCACTTCCTACAGTGGGATAGGCATGTGGGGAATGAGAGGTTGTATGTTTTTTGCTAGAGTTGGCACCTCATTCTATGTATATTTGTTGTTAATGGACCTTACTCTAGCTTAGGAAGCCTTCCCTAGTGGAGTTTCTAGCCTCAACACGAGGGTGACCTGTTGTTAAGAGTTTATGAGAAGCAGAGTCTATGGTTGGGAGGAACGTCTGAGGTTTGCACGAAGTTGGTGACTTTTTACAAAAGGTAAGTTCCTTTTATGTGCTTGTTTCATTTATTGTGTTCTTAATTATCTATTTTATGTTATGGGTTTTACCTGTATGATGTTGCATATGTATATTGTTGTCATTTGGCATAATTTTGTTCATATGTAGAGAACTTAAATAATTTAATGGTATCAGAGAAAAATTTTGTTGATTATCTAGTAGCAGGGATGCTACAATGTGGTATTTAAGCCACAACTTCAACAATGAGCCTGTATGGGCCTTATAAAGAGCGTTGAATTTGAGTTTGCAGAGTCTGCATGCAAATTGTTTAACAAAATATTTGAAAGGGATGTCTGCGACCTGTTTGATGAAATTAATGCAGTGAACTTGGAGAAATTTCACGAGTAATTGAGGAAAATTAGCAAGGGATTAAAAATATCAATTTTAAATCTAAGCCTAGGAATTTTGGGGTTGTAATTGGTCGAATTGTAGAATTGGAGAGTGGTCGTCACAAAATTGGGAGAAATTGGGAAAAAGCCCAATTTTTGCATTGTAATGCATGGAGAATTCGACGTGGAAGAGTTGCATTTCGTGTGTAGATGCCAAATTGTCATGACCAGGGCTGAAATTGGACACATAAATTTAAATATCAAAGTTCCACGGTAGTCACGAAAATAATTTTAAATTATGCATTTTTTGTGAATTTTGGACATATTCAAAAATTGGAAAAAATTGGGCATTTTATTGTATATGATGTTAGTATGACTTGGCGGTGACATGGAAGAGGTAACGTAGAGTACCGTAGTGGCAAGTTACAATGGAAGCAGGTAGCACAGTCGCAGATGACGTGGGAGCTATGTGCATAGGTGGTTTAGTTGATACCATAAAGCATTGTTGTGTGGGGGCAGTTTTGGATTTTGACCCTTGTACCATGTGAAATAACTCAGATCATGCCATGTAGAATGAGAAAACCATAATCATGACCCCATGGGCTGTTAAAATTTTGGTAATTTTTGGGGTGCGACATGGCCTTTCAGCCATTGATCTCATTCGATCTCAGCCGTCGAATCTGAGGTAATGGGAAAGTTCGTATGCACCAAGAAAAAAGGTGTGGGATCGGACCCCACATCCCCGCACCAAATAAATAGGTTCCACATGGAAATTTGACATCCAAAGTGGGACCTATGTCCCATCCATGGTCAGAACTACATCATTTGGCCAGGTGGGTCCATAAAGCATTATTATTTTATTGGATTTTAAGACATTTTTAAAAGGGAAAAGATAGGAAGAAGAGAGTGAGGCTTGATGAGGTAGGGATAGGAAGTCCAGGAGGTTGACATGGAATCATTACGGTGTACTAGGTGGACCCATAATTTCATATCAACGTCCATCTCAGCAAAAAACAGTTAATTTTCTGAGCAAATTACAACGTTTTTAAGGTCATGTTTTTGCAGGCTATTTTCAAAGGTCTAAATAGTGTTTTTAGCTATTCAAAAACCATGAGAAAAATGTGTACCAAGGTACACTCTATCCCTGTATCTCAAATAAAATATATTGGACATACATTTCTAACGGTGTAAACGGTTTGTCAAACTGAGCTAGTATGAGGGAGTTACAGGGTAAATAGTGCAAGGTAAATTTTGAGACCCGGTTAACTTCTAAGGACCATAACTTCCTGTTCCAAAATCGAATGTAGGCACACGAGTAGTCCATGGAAAGATCTTGGAACATAGAATAATTCCATGGAGTCAAAATAAAATTCTAGGAACCTACAAATGCACAGGAGGACATAGAAGAAATTTGTAGCATTCAAGGCTACAAAGATAAAATGGCCTGAAACTTCAGCATGCTATATCTAGCAACTTGAATCTCGGATGACGATGAAACTTGGCCAGAATATCCAAATTATGGCCATGAAGGTGTCAGTGTTTCATGGAAACCTGCATAGGAGACCTAGCTAAATCATAAACAAACAAATCTTATCAAGAAAAGGAAGAGAGATACACAATGAAGAATGAGAATCAATGTATATTATGAACTATTCAATGAGTGAGTGATATTCACTCATATAGGCAATGACATCCTATAATTAGGAATTCATGCATAATAGTGATGGTATAAAATTAGAAAGTATAAAATATAACTATTCAGTTAACTCCCACTAAACTAGTGTTACTCCTTTTTCATGGTTGCTTGTCATAATGGATTTCCCATATCTTCACTGTAGAGTTGCAGATTAGAATATTGAACCATATAGAAATGCATGGGCATCGCAGGTTCTGAAGACGAAAGTACATGAGAAGGCTCCTCATGCATGAAGTGTGAATTGTTCCTTCTTGGGCATCTGTTGAAGCTTCAGTGTTGGCTTTTTATCTGGCTGTACTACCTGCTTATTTCCATGTGCATAATCTGAGTGTATGGAATCATATATGATGTCTGAAACTGATGGAAGCACAAGTGTATATGCATGTTGCACTAGAGGTGCATGCAAAGAACTCTCCTTATGTGTATGTAGAAAAGAGGAGTCAAACTTAGTGAATTTATACAACCTTGACTCGTGATCCACCTCACCAATTGCAATGATAGAATTGCCATGCATGTCAATTACCGAATCTGAATCAGATGTAAATTCAACCTTTTTACCTTTCTGAGTGATCTGATAAACTGATAGCAGATTCATAGAAATATTTAGAACATGTAAAACATTCTCAAAACTACCATTGTGGAGTTCCACTCTCCCTTCTCCTTCTACTTCTACTGGAGTATCATCCCCCATGAGAATAGGGGGTCTTGAGCATGGACTCAAAGAAGAGAAAACTTCCTCTTTCACTACCATATGATGGGATGCACCTAAATCTATAATCCATGAATCAGATGAGGAATTAATTTCAACGAGGGCATGATGATTACCTTTCTTAGTACCATGATATTCTTCCTTTTTCTTCTTGACTCCCTCTGGAATGAAGTTTTCAAGGTTGTTTTGTTGCAGTTCTTGTGCCATAAGATCGATCTGTTTCTTCATGCATGTGGATTTTTCATGATTTAGTTTATTGAAGTAAGTGCACTACTTTC
This sequence comes from Picea mariana, assembly GCA_032191745.1. Taxonomy (NCBI): domain Eukaryota; kingdom Viridiplantae; phylum Streptophyta; class Pinopsida; order Pinales; family Pinaceae; genus Picea; species Picea mariana. The sequence goes on along the minus strand of JASDQU010099773.1, from coordinate 85,333 downwards.
CCTTCTTCTTCATCTTGGAATCTGAAGAGTCTTTGGAACTTGAAGAATCATTAAAGGGTTTGGAATATCCCTCCTTCGCGTTTTGTTTCTCCTTCTCGTTCTGTTTGGATGATCCTTTTCCATTGTGCATGGTGATTGCATGTTCTTTGGGATCCTTGATGAGGCCCATCTGTATGCATTTTTTCTTCTCTTGTGTGAGATACTCAATGAACTGAGCCATTGTAGGCATTTTCCAATTTGCGCCCAAATGACATCTGCCATAATGGAAATTGGAAACATATACATCATATTATGGTCCTAGATTGGTCAAGATTGTTAGAATAATTTGTTTCTCTTGTGTATACTTGTCAATACCACATTCACCCAAGCTCAAAATCAAAGATTTAAATTTAGTAAATCAATATTGTATATTATCAAAAAATTTAGGGTCTAAGGTATTCAACTCTACCTCAAGCATATGACCTTGCATCTCATCCTACTTTCCAAAGAGTCCTTCCAAGGTGGTGCAGATCTCATTTGGATTCTTACATGTGGCAAAATGAAACCATAGATCAATGGATATTAACTTAATAAGTAATCATGTGGTCTCATCCTTACGGTTTGCCCATCTGGTCTTCTCAAGCGTTGATGTAGGTTATGTTTATGTCATCATCGTCAAATTATACAGTCCTTTTCTTTTGAGTTGGAATGCAGACTTCGGATTCCATTCAAAATAGTTGTATAGTGTGAGTATTATCACCAGAATTTATTGAAGAAGTTGCATCGCCTCCATCCTACTATTGATTCTGAAAAGATCTTGAAAACCTAGATCGTGGATTCTGAGATATGACAGACGGTTCTATGGCAGATATAGATGTGATAAAACAGTTATATCTCCTACAATATGATGTGGGTTTTTGATATTTTTGGTGAGAATATTCATCCCTATGTTATACGTCTGGTCAAAATTTCAGCCCGATCCAGGTCGTGGATTTTGAGATATGGGTATTTTACTGTAGAAACCCAATTTTTTGGAGGGTTGTTGAATCGTCGCACCCTAGAAAAGGAAAAAGTGCGACGATGTTGAATCGTCGAACCCTAGAGAAGGAAAAAGTGTGGCGATGTTGAATCGTTGCACCCTAGTGAAGGAAACAATGCAACGATTGTGAAAAAATGAATTGTCGCACCCCAGATTAAGAACACAGTAGTCTGAGTGTGACCGCCGCACCCTTCGATAGGGATAGGCTATGGCGATTCCAATCGCCGCACCTTTCGATAGGGATAGTCCGCGACGATTGTGGAAAATGGGTTTACTCAAATCCTCTTTCGCTCTTCTCTGGCTTGTTTGGGTTTCTCCAAGCAGCTCAGCTCTGATACCATGTCAGTGTTTCATGGAAACCTGCATAGGAGACCTAGCTAAAGCATACAAAAACAAAGCTTATCAAGAAAAGGAAGAGAGATACACAATGAAGAATGAGAATCAATGTATATTATGATCTATTAAATGAGTGGGTGATATTCACTCATATATGCAATGAAATCCTATAATTAAGAATGCATGCATAATAGTGATGGTCTAAAATTAGAAAGTCTAAAATAGAACTAGTCAGTTAACTCCCACTGAACTAGTGTGCCGAAAACAGAAATTTCTCCAACAAAAGGAACCTATTTGAGATCATATCAAATTTCCAAAGGAATTAGTGTAGGTATGTATAAGTACAACTAAAAATTGCACATGACTGAAGGATGTGTTGAAGTAAATGGGTAAAGGTCAAATGACCATAAATTTCTACTTGTAACTTGGAATTGAGCAAGAAAGTAATCATTGGAAAGGTCTCAGATAGAGGAGTCCAAATATGCACATATAAATGTAAATTGGATATTTACATTCAAAATATATCAAAGATACTATTTATGGTGTATTAAAAATAGTAGAATGGTGCATTAAATAATAGATTTGTTAAATTTATTATAGTCTAACAAATCCTATTTCTTGCACATTTTGCAGATTTAAGAGAAAATAGATCATAACAGAATCAACACAAACATCATAGGTATGGAATATGCACAGAGGACTTACAACCATGAAGATGAAGTCATGGGATTGTATGTCAGCATGGGTAATGCAGGGATAGAATCAAATGGTCATGGAGAAGGGAAAAAAGAAAGCATGAACTTGGTGGAGACCATCAAGATCCTGCAAAAATATGTCCAAAGTTATCAGGATAATAATGAGAGGCTTATGAAATCCAAAGAGTAGCAAGATGGCTTCAACATCAAGTTTCTGCAGAGATTAGATAGAATAGAAATGAAAATGGATAAGGAGACGGATTCAACCAAGTTAGAGAGTCATAGGTCTCGTGATAAAAGAAGAGAAGAAATAAGTGTTGATAGGAATCATCATCACTCACCAAGACATTCATCTAGAAGAGTAAAAAGTAGTTCAATTCCATCTTCTGTCAGAAAACATAAGAGAAGGTCTGGATTTGATGAACTACAAGGAGAAATGAATAAGATTGAGTCTCCTACCTTTGATGGTGATCATAAGAAAGATGAGGATGTAGAGACCTGGCTACTGGGCATGAGGAAGTACTTTCGATTACATAATTACTCCTCACGGGTAGAAGGGATAATTTCAATCTACCACCTCAAAGGAAAAGCATCAATGTGGTGGGAACAATTTTTTCAAGTGCAACACATTGATGAAAAGAAGATTACTTGGAGGGAGTTCAAGAGGTATTTCCAAAAGAAGTACTTAACCAAGTGGTATTATGATAGGAAGATGAAGGAGTTCTTTGAACTCAAGCTTGGGAGTATGACCAAAGATGAGTATCAAAGGAGATTCTTAGAGGTCTTGAAATACATTGCTTTCATCAAGGATTAATAGGTCAAGATTCAAAGGTATATTAGTGGGATGCTGCCAATTTTTAGTGATAAGATACAATATGATGATCCCAAGACACTGGAGGAAAAAATAAGGAGAGCCAAGTGTCTCTATGATCAACATAGAGGAAGACCAAATTTCCAAAAGTCTTGGGAAGACAAGAAGAAAATTAAGATGGTGCCGAGGAAGAAGGGGACCAAGCCACCAATCTTCAGAAATAATTCTCAGGGTCAACAAACTTCCAAGGAACCATGAATGACAGAAACAATGGGGAAAAGACCAAGGAAACAACCAATGAAGTGTTGGGTTGTGACGGAGATCACATGTACTGATATTTCCCTCATAGAGCTTAAAAAGTGAGGATTGTTCACAGTGTACAAAAATTTGATACAGTGGAGGACATGGAAGGAAGTGTGTCAGGGATCTATACAACCCTAGATAACAAGTAAGTTGATTTTCAATCTCACATGATCAAAGTGGAAGGTAATATTAATGACTAACCCATTGTTATTTTAATTGATTCAGGAGCTAGTCATGGTTATCTAGATCCTAATATGGTGGAAAGATTCTATTTTCCACGAAGTAAGCTTGGAAAATATTGGTTGGTGCAGCTAGCTACAGGAGCTAAAATAAAAATTAACGAGATCGTTAAAGAATTCCCTATGGAAATGAATTGGTTCAGCTGAAGGGAAGATTTGAATATCATAATTTTGAGATCATATGATTGCCTCATTGGTATGGATTGGTTGGACAAGCATCATGTTGTCCTAGATTGATAAAATAAGGCATTTACTTGCTTGGATGAGGAAGAAAACTTGAGAACAATTCAAGGTATTCCAAGAGTGGTATCTATTAGGGAAGTCTCAGTCTTACAGCCGAAGAAGATCTTTATAAAAGGATGCCGAATATTTTTAGTCCATATGGAAGAGACGACGAAGGATAAAGTGCCAAATATTGAATATTATGTAGTCCTAAAAGAGTTTGAAGATGTATTTAGAGAAACATCAGGGTTTCCACCTGTTGGGCCCCAACAACTCCCCCTAAATTTTTACAAAATTTAAAGGTCCCCCATTAGAATCTTGATAATTATAATGAGCTACAGAATCAACCTTTTCAAATAGTTCCATACCTTGTCTTCCTTTGAGACAAACTTAAGACATTCACTGTAGTATGAGACATTCATTACAAGAGTATATGTCAAAATTTAGAAACGAGCATAGAAATCTCAATTTAAACAAAAACGTTAATTTTTCTCAACTGTTTACTTTCGTTTAAATTATGATTATGTGTTCTTTCTTTTGCTCATTAGCAAGTTTGACTATTTTGAATAATGTGTTCAATACTTCATCAAATAATATCTTGGTTGATTTCTCATTTTCATGAAATCATTTGGTGATATTAATTAATTAAATTATTTTTTTCATTTTGCATCTCATTTCAAAATAATAATAATAAAAGAATTATCTATAATTTGTAAAAAATCAAAATTAATATTTTTCTCTTCTCCATTAACTTGAAGCTTCTAGAATTTTAAGTTCATATTTGAAAGCAAATTATAAACAATGTTTGTTTATACGTTATAGTTAGTTTAAATTCATTTTTTATTTTTCTAGATTTTCTTTTATTCACAATTTTTAGGTTATTAATTTAGGTTTCTTTTTGTTTCACAAGTTTCTATTATCAAATATTTGATACGGATCTGATCATGGCTTGATTTTATTATCCAAATACGTTCAAGATGATTGATCCAAAAATAATTTTGGATTGCTACAAATAATTTTATGAGCAACAACAGATAAAATTTGGAAAGGCGTCAAGATCAGAAAGGCGATTTTGCAGAACTGGCAGCCAAACCGTGAAGAATTTGAAGAAACGGTTGAAAACCCAGAACCCAAATGGACCCATTTACCTTTCTCGTGGAGATTTTCCCAAAACAATGTATGATTTGAGAAATATTTATGTCTTGTTACGAGGAAAATTTCAAGTGGCGAAAATTAATAGTGGCTCCTAGACTATTCATTCATTGTATAAATATATGAGAAGGTTCTGAGCCATGAAGATCCAAGAATTGGAGAGGATGATTTTAATCCTTTCTCTTTTGTATATTATTGTTTTTGTAAACTTTTTATTTCTTTTCAAATGGAGTAATGGATGGCTAGAATCTTTGGGAGAATGGACGAGTATTTTCAAAGAAGAATATGGAATTCCAGGTTGCTTAATAGCTTTTGTCCTGTGAGTAAAATGGTTTTATTTTCATATAATATCTTCATATTCTTTGAATAATTGATTATGCATTGATTTAAATAGCTTTAGTCTTTTTTTATCAATACATGGTTAATTATTATCATCTATGTATTAATTTTTCCAATCTTTAAAGTCTATTATCCAAAAAAATTCTTCCACGACTACAGAATGGACAAGTGATTCCAAAAAATTAATAGAACAACATATATGCATTTTGGCTTTAGTTTTTTGTTTATAATCTTGTTATTTATTTATTTTTAATCATGTTACATGTGCAGGTCTGATATCTTTAGATTAAATGATCTGTGATGTGTAGGAGGTTTATATTATAAATACCATCTATCATTTGCTTCATCAAAATACAAATGTGTGATTATATCTTCGATTTAAATAATGGGATTTATCTTTGAGTTTTAAATTGAATGATAAAATGAATAGATTGCTTCCAGATTTATCTTGCTGTAATCATATATAATTATGAGATCACAGGTTTATGTTTTTGTTTCATTTTCTATCATTAAAACCTAAGCTGCCAATACATGTTCTGAATTTATTTAGAACAGTCATAAGGTTCATTGCAGATTTCTCTCTTGGACATGGCAGTTGGATGTTCACCACTCATGCAGATGCTTGGATACACCTCACTAATTCACTGACAAGATAGTTTCTTTGTATTTTTCTGTCATTTACATATCATTGAAACTAGAATGTATGGTTCAAATTTGACTATCCACGTGTTCATGTTTCATTAACTTTTTTGCAAGATTCTTTAAATTTATAAAAGAAAAACAACAAATATTTTTATGAGATTTCTTTATCTGCTTCCTAGAAGCAATCATTTTTCCATTGATTTTCGTAAGTTTCGATTAAAACTTGCAGCTTGTAAATCATGTAAATAAACAAAACTTGTATATATTATGCTTAAATACAACAACTAAAGTTACATTAGATCATATGTACATATATATATAGAGTGTTTAGTAATTAGTTAGTTATTTCTCTCTTTTATTTGTTTCTTTTAGGATTCTTAGATTGGCTAACGAAGCCATTAAACCTGTCAGCATGAGTTACACCAAACAACTTGGGTTATTTAGACAACCCCGGACCGAACTCGCTCTTCCAGTTTACAGACGATCAATTTTGCCCGTCAACAAATGGCACTAGAAGGAGGGAAAAGGTAAATTTAATGATTAAAAGTTTTACCCCTCAGCCTATCATAATTCCAGATTTATAAAATTTTCTTCTATGTCATCTTGAAATGCACTAGAAGGGAGGCTAGACTGACAAGCTAGCCTTGTAGGAGTCTTTGTTTCGAATTTATTTAATTTCTCATGGCTCCCCAAATCACTGTGTTGGAACATGCTTTCCACTTCTCATTACCTGATATTCCCAAAAACACAATCTCTCTCTTGTCCAAACTCACGTTTGATGGTGGGGGGAATGTATCAGCAAAAGACCATATTAACAAGTTTTGGTGTAAATGCATCAAGCATGATATTTCTGATTTAAAGGTTTTGTGCAGATTGTTTGGTTTTACTTTCAGGGGTTGGATTAAGCATTGGTTTGAGTCTTTTCCAGCATATCACATTTTTTATTGGTTTCAGTTTATAGATGAATTTTTAGATGCTTTTGAAATCTATGATTAGAATCAATTATGTGAAGAATTTCAGACTTTGCTAATCAATGGCGATTCATCTTCAAAAGTATTTTCGACAAGAATCCATCATGTTCTTTGTAAATTTAATCTTGATGACATGTCATTTGTATTAAATCTCCTCTATGATGCTTGCATCCAGTCATATTCGATCGCAAATGATGAAGCAGTTACAAATACTATCACTCAATTGCAAGAAGAATTGTGTTCACAGGATAAGAGGAATCCATCCGAAAAGTTTCAACAAGCAAGGAAGGTAGAATCTATTGAAAATGTTCTTACTAACAATCAAACTATTTTTTCCTCTAAATCATTGCATATTCAATCATCGACCATCGTGAAAGAAGATTTGATATTGGGTGAAGGTGAATGTCCATATTCTTCTAACTCCTTCTCTAATCAATACTTAAATTTAGTTATTGAAGAACACCTAGGTGACGAAAATGATCTTAAGCATTCTAACATTCCAATGAAACTGATTAGAGATGTAGATCTGCAATTGGAAGAAGAAACCTTAAACCCTCATCTACAAATCGTACCTTATCAACATGAAAGATCAAATGTTTTCCATGAAAGTTTTGAATTATCTATAATACATGAGGCAAATTTAGATGATCATATTATGTTGAAGAATTTATCACCAAAACAGAGCGAAAGTTTTAAGGAAAATGAAGAGGAACATCTTGAGAATACCATTGTTAAATATCATAGCTCAAGATATTATTTTCATGTGCTTATTTCTAATTCATTTTACTCTTTATATCCCGATCTCTTCTTAGATTCTGGTGGACTTGATACTTTACCCACAGTATCTTACTCTTTGCCATCACAATCAAATCTTTTCGATGCGCCAAAATTTGGCGAAATTAATTCCAAACATAACATTTATGAAGTTGGATTTGATGCTCTTTCAATTTTGTCACTCGAATGGAAAACCGACATGTTGCAAGATGATTTTACACAATTTATTGTTGAAAAAAATAATGCACTCATCCTTATGGAGATCGAATATTCTACATTGCATATTCGTTCTTTGATTAGTTCGAATTTTAATGTTTATGCTTCACATTTTGAAACGATGAATGTCATCAAAGGAAGCGTTCAAACCAATAATCTAACTGATGTCATGAATCCTCTTATGATGTGTTCCCCATTGATATATCCATTTCATCAAATTCATAGTTTGCATCCTAATTTTTATGATAGGATCTTAGATTGGCTTAAAGATTCGTATATGAACAATCTTCATAATAAAGATAAAGTTGTGCTTGCTTTGTTTTTACCTAAATATCTAGGAAGTAAGCATAACATGTTTCTCTTAGATCCTTCATGTGAAGAAATTGATGAACACTTGGAGAATTATCAGGAGGATGGGACACTTCGACCTTGGTTGATGGTTATGTCAGGTCCCTATAATAATGACAAGTTTTCCAAACTTACTTACACTCTTCCATGCCATTATGACCCTTATCACGACAAGATTGTAGAATGGTTGGAGGATTCGTACATCAAGAAGTTTCAAAAGAACGGTAAGGTCGTGCTTGTTTTGTTTGTAAATGAATATATAGGAGGTAAGCATGACATATTTCTTTTTCATCTACAAATACTACATTCTTTTATTTTGATTTTCAATTTTCTATGTCGTACGGGATTGAAGATGCTCTTGTGGCTGCACTGAAAATACGATTTTACTTAGCGTTTTGATCTATTTAGTAGTTTAGAGTAGGTTTAGGAGTAGGTTTCCTTTAGTTTTATTTATCAATATTTCTTTGTGTAATAATGCAGTTATGAACACAAGTGGGTACACCAAGAGAACCATAATATGAATGTTGTCAGGGAAGTCCACTTTAATATTTTTCTCTCTTCTTTTCATTGAATATTTCTTTTCGAAAACGTAGTATCATCATGAAAATTTTAAATGGAAAGTAAAGAGACAAGTAAATTTGAACTATCAATTCAACCCCGACCCAAGGTGCCATGAGTAGGATTGCACTCATCTTAATAAGGATTTTTCTATTTTCTTTAAGTCTCTTTTATTTTGAATAATAATGCTTGGTCAAAGTAGCATCTCATGCATCACTATATTAAGAAAAGAACTTGCTCGCACATGATATTTTATATGATTTAGTTCTTCCTTTATTTTACAGTGAGATGATAGTGGATCCAAAAGCTCAAGTTTATCTTTGGCCAAAATCGTTCCTTGAAAATTTTTCTTTTGCTGTTTTGATTTTGTGTACTTCTGATTTTGAATCCCATTAATAAAATTTGATTTGGTTTGTTGTGTGTTTTTTGTTTTCTTTGATTGCTTTGAATGAGTTTCCTTCTTATCTGTATTTTTGAATCAATATATTTATGATCAAAGATCTATTGTCGAAGGAAGCATTTATATTAAGACTTGTGTTTTTAAAACAAATTGAAATAAGTTCAAAGAGGTCTTGATATTAAGATATAGCTCAGACAATTGATTTTTAAGTCAATTGTCACTTTCATTTTGTCCTCAAATTGTCTTTGTAAGAGTATTACACCAGAGATATGGTTTAAATATTTGAGAATTACGATGATCTTTAAACTTTTTACGCCCTCCATATTCTTAAGGAATCACTTTTAAGCGCTTCCCCATTCTCTAGATGATTTCTAAAATGAAATCTAAAATCTCTAAACCATGATAAACTTCTAGTTTTGAAAGCAAATAAATAACATAATCAACTGTTCACCTGTATTGCAATTAACCTTCAGTATCACCCTGCTCTATTTGTCATCAAGAAATCTATAATTATATTACTATTTAAAAGTGGCATAAGAGGGTTGAAAGCATTTATGTGTGGGAAGTGTGTGTAAACCCGTCGGGGTACTGAATAGGCTCGCTGGCAGCGGGTAAATGCACATATGATACCAAGACAACTTCGTCGGGGTACTGAACAAACCTACTGGCAACGAAGCAATGTTGGTTCGAGAGGTAGAAGGTATATGTTTTTAAATTAACTTTTATGGAAGTATACATCATGTGGATACAACTATTGGATGGGATTAAAGCATTTGAGTGGGTTAAATGACATCCCTGTCGAGGCTATGGACGCCAGCTGGCAGCACTGGCTCTGTCAATGGTATTGAAGTTCTTTTATAAACATCTCAAATCTTTGATTAAGACATTATTTCAAGTCATAATCTTCTACAAAGAAAATTCTATTGTCTGGTTATAACATTGAGCTTATCCTAATACTATATGGTCTCAGAGTGAATTTATTTCAGGGAGCTTAAATCCTTTTATAATTCTTATTCTTTTCTTCATCAGATAAAATCTTACCAGATCAGAGATAACTGCTTCACCCAGTAAGTCGCCATTTGTTGGGCCCCAACAACTCCCCCTAAATTTTTACAAAATTTGAAGGGCCCCCATTAGAATCTTGATAATTATAATGAGCTACAGAATCAACCTTTTCAAATAGTTCCATACCTTGGCTTGATTTGAGACAAACTTAAGACATTCACTATAGTATGAGACATTCATTACAAGAGTATATGTCAAAATTTAGAAACGAGCATAGAAATCTCAATTTAAACAAAAACGTTAATTTTTCTCAACTGTTTACTTTCGTTTAAATTATGATTATGTGTTCTTTCTTTTTCTCATTTGCAAGTTTGTCTATTTTGAATAATTTGTTCAATACTTCATCAAATAATATCTTGGTTGGTTTCTCATTTTCATGAAATCATTTGGTGATATTAATTAATTAAAAAAAAAATTCATTTTGATTCTCATTTCAAAATAATAATAATAAAAGAATTATCTATCATTTGTAAAAAACCAAAATTAATAATTTTCTCTTCTCCATTAACTTGAAGCTTCTAGAATTTTAAGATTATATTTGAAAGCAAATTATAAACAATATTTGTTTATAAGTTATAGTTAGTTTAAATTCATTTTTTATTTTTCTAGATTTTGTTTTATTCACAATTTTTAGGTTATTAATTTAGGTTTCTTTTTGTTTCACAGGTTTCTATTATCAAATATTTGATATGGATCTTATCATGGCTTGATTTTATTATCCAAATACGTTCAACATGATTGATCCAAAAATAATTTTGGATTGCTACAAATAATTTTATGAGCAACAAAAGATAAAATTTGGAAAGGCGTCAAGATCAGAAAGGAGATTTTGCAGAACTGATTGCAGCCAAACCGTGAAGAATTTCAAGAAACGGTTGAAAACCTAGAACCCAAATGGACCCATTTACCTTCCGGGTAGAGATTTTGCCAAACAAATGCATGATTTGAGAGATATTGATGTCTTTTTACGAGACAAATTTCAGGTGGTGAAAATTAATAGTGACGCCTAGACTGTTCATTCATTGTATAAATATATGAGAAAGTTCAGAGCCATGAGGATCCAAGAATTGGAGAGGAGGATTTTAATCCTTTCTCTTTTGTATATTATTTCTTTTGTAAACTTTTTATTTCTTTTCAAATGGAGTAATGGATGGTTGGAATCTTTGGGAGAATGGACGAGTATTTTCAAAGAAGAATATGGAATTCCAGGTTGCTTAATGGTTTTTGTCCTGTGAGTAAAATGGTTTTATTTTCATATAATATCTTTATATTCTTTGAATAATTGATTATGCATTGATTTAAATAGCTTTAGTTTTTTTTTATCAATACATGGTTAATTATTATCATCTATGTATTAAATTTTTCAATCTTTAAAGTCTATTATCCAAAAAAATTCTTCTAGGACTACAGAATAGACAAGTGATTCTAAAAACTTAATAGAACAACATATATGCATTTTGGCTTTAGCCTTTTGTTTATAATCTTGTTATTTATGTTTTTTTAATCATGTTACATGTGCAGGTCTGATATCTTTAGATTAAATGATCTGTGATGTGTAGGAGGTTTATATTATAAATATCATCTATCATTTGCTTCATCAAAATACAAATGCTGTGATTATATCTTCGATTTAAATAATGGGATTTATCTTTGAGTTTTAAATTGAATGATAAAATGAATAGATTTATTCCAGATTTATCTTGTTGTAATCATATATAATTATGAGATCACAGGTTTATGTTTTTGTTTCCTTTTCTGTCATTAAAACCTAAGCTGTCAATACATGTTCTGAATTTATTTAGAACAGTCATAAGGTTCACTGCAAATTTCTCTCTTGGACATGGCAGTTGGATGTTCACCACTCATGCAGATGCTTGGATACACCTCACTAATTCACTAAAAGAATAGTTTCTTTGTATTTTTCTGTCATTTACATATCATTGAAACTAGAATGTATGGTTCGTCTTTGACTATCCACATGTTCATGTTTCACTAACTTTTTTGCAAGATTCTTTAAATTTATAAAAGAAAAACAATAAATATTTTTATGAGATTTCTTTATCTGTTTCCTAGAAGCAATCATTTTTTCATTGATTTTCGTAAGCTTCGATTAAAACTTGCATCTTGAAAATCATGTAAATAAACGAGACTTGTATATCTTCTACTTAAATACAACAACTACAGTTACATTAGAGCATATGTACATATATATATATAGTGTTTAGTAATTAGTTAGTTATTTCTCTCTTTTATTCATTTCTTTTAGGATTCTTAGATTGGCTAACGGAGCCATTAAACCCGTCAAAACGAGTTACACCAAACGGCTTGGGTTATTTAGACAACCCCGGACCGGATTCACTCTTCCAGTTGACGGACGATCAATTTCGCCCGTCAACACCAACCAAGAAAGATATTGATTTCTCAATCAATATGATGTCTGGAGCAGCCCCAGTATCCAAGACTCCTTCTAGGATGAGTACACAAGAGTTGAAGGAGATGAAAATGCAACTTGAAGAGCTTTTGAAAAAGGGGTATATAAACCCAAGTGTGTCACCTTGTGGTGATTTAGTGCTATTTGTGAAAAATAAAGATGGTTCCTTGAGGCTTTGCATTGACTTTAGGCAGCTGAATAAGGTGACTGTAAAGAACAAGTATCATTTTCCAAGGATATATGATCTTTTTGATCAGGTGAAAGATGCTAAGATATTCTCCAAGATTGACCTACGGACAGGCTATCATCAAGTGAGAGTTAAATAAGAGTATATTAGCAAGACAACATTCAGAATAAGGTATGGCCATTATGAGTTTACAGTGGTGCCATTTGGGTTGTCAAATGCACTAGCTATATTCATGTGTTTAATGAATGGAATTTTCAGAAATTACTTGGATAAATTTGTCATTGTCTTTTTGGATGGCATACTTATCTAATCCAAGTCTGAAAAATATCATGAGCAACACTTGAGGATGGTGCTACAAGTATTGAGAGAGAATCAACTATATGCCAAGTTGAGAAAGTGTTCATTTTACCAGAGGAAGATACATTATTTGGGCCATATCATATAAGAGGAAGAGATAGCAGTGGATCTGGAAAAGATAAGAGCCATTGAGGGATGGATGGATGGTACCAAATAATGTCTCATAGGTGAGATATTTCATTGGACTTCCAGGGTCTAATAGAAGATTCATTGAGGGTTTTTCAAAGATTTCGTAGTCAATCACATCTTTTCAAAACAAGGGTGTGAGATTTGAGTGGACTTCTGATTGTGAAAGAATCTTTCAACACTTGAACAGTTTATTAACTAGTGCACCAATATTGAAGATTGTTGACCCCAATGAATATTTTGTTGTATGCACTGATGCATGCAAGGAAGGGCTTGGTGGAGTCCTTAGTCATAATGGACATGTGATATGTTATGAATTGAGGAAATTAAAAGAGCATGAAAGACACTATGCTACTCATGACTTAGAATTGGCAATTATAATACATGCCTTAAAGATGTGGAGGCATTATCTCATGGGAAAATATTTGAGTTGAGGATAGACCATAGTGGTTTGAAATATTAGTTTGGACAACCAACTTTAAATGTCATACAAAGAACGTGGTTGGAATTCTTAAGTGATATGAATTTGATATAAAACATATCAAAGGTAATGAGAACAAGGTGGTTAATGCACTCAGCAGGAGAGTGCATGAGATGTATGCTATAGCCATTAGCATGTATCAATCAAATTTGAAAGATAGAATTTTAGAGTCTACAAAATCATATCAGCATTATATGGAGATAAAGGAAAAATTACACCAGGTTAATTTGAAACAGAAAATTGAAGACTATAAGTTGAGAGAGGATGAAATCATCATGTATAAGGGCAGATTTTATATTCCAAATTTTCAGGAGTTGAAAATTTTGGTATTAAAAGAAATGCATAATGTGCCTTATGTTGGGCACCCAGGTTACCAAAATACAAGAGCAGTTTTCAAGAGACAATATTATTGGCCAGGTATTAAGAAAGAGGCGGTTGATTATATTTCTAGATGTTTGGAATGTCAAAAATTCAAAGTTGAGCATACACATCCAATTGGTTTTCTACATCCATTTTCCATTCCTGAGTGGAAATGGAAATTTGTGATAATGGATTTCATCACTAAGATTCCAAGAACAACCAAGTAAAATGATTCCATCATGGTGGTGGTAGATAAGCTTACAAAGGCTACCCATTTTATTCCAATGAAGCTAACTCACAAGGCAACCAACATTGCAGATATATACATGAGAGAAATTGATAGGCTTCATGGTGTGTCTAAGACAATTGTATCTGACAGATATCCCAAGTTTACATCAAACTTTTGTAATGGATTATTCAAAGGATTTGGAACAAATCTAAACTTTATCACAAATTATCATCCATAGTCAGATGGGAAAACAGAGAGAGTCAACTAGGTGATCGAAGACATGTTGAGGATGTAAGTGATGGATAAACCATTGAAATGGGAAGATCATCTACACTTGGTTGATATTGTTTATAATAATGTGTATCAAGCATATTTAAATATGATCCCATTTGAGACACTTTATGGTAGAAATGCAACATGTCAGTGAGCTGGGAAAACCCAGTGGATAGAGCAGTGGTTGGACCCGAATTTCTCAGGGAAATGGAGGAACAAATGGTGAAAATTAAGCATAATTTAAAGGATTCCCAAGACAAATATAAAAGATATGTTGATAAAGGTAGAACTCACAGTGAGTTCAATGTGGGTGACCATGTGTTCTTGAAAGTGAAGGCTAAAATAAGTTCCTTGAAGTTGGGGAAATGTTCAAATCTTGCAGTGAGATATTGTGGGTCGTTTGAAATACTAGAGAGGATCTGTCATGTTGCATACATGCTTGCAATACCTACATCCATGTGCATTAATAATGTATTCCATGTATCTTTCCTTAAAAAGTATGTACCTGATGTTAATCATGTAATTGATTGGAATGTGATTCAAGTGGAGCAAGAGGGAGAGTTCCAAGTACATTCGATGTGCATATTGGATCGGAAGGTCAAGTAGCTTCAGAATCAATCCATAGGGATTGTAAAGGTCCAATGGACCTGGTACAATCCTGAGGATGCTACTTGGGAGAACGAAGATGCTATGTGGGCAGAGTACATGGATATTTTTGAAGACTTTTGAACATTTTGATTGTCCATGTGTATATAATGCATTAAGGACAATGCATAAATAAGGGGGAGGGGAATGCAATACCCATAGTCTGAACCTCAATTTTAAATGTACATATGATTTATAGGCTGGTGAGTCAGGAAATTTTGGGCCATAGAGCCTTTGTGTATATGTTTTGAGGCCAAAGTGCATGTGTGATTAGGCTAGAGATCCTATATGCTAACAGGCCAACAATCCTGTCATTGTAAAATGTAATCACACATGATGATATTAATAAATTACATCATTGTTGCAAACTCGATTAGACAAAAGAGTATGTGGAGCTAGAACTCCACACTAGAAGAGAAAGGGGGGCTTAAGTCCAACGAAATATTATAATAATATTTCATAAAGTTCAAAGTATGGATATTTATTTATTCTAAGCTCTTAAAGGTTGGGAACGAGTCACCAAGTGGAGTCAAATCTAGTTCATAAGGTGACAAGTGTCAAGTTAAAGGCATGCAAATATATTTTTGGAACTTAGTTCATTTCCCTATCATTCCTTCGTTATTAACTCACTCTGTTCATTTGTACTTGGCTACCAACACCATCCATACCTATACTTGGAGTTGATTTCATCTAGTAACCTGAGGATTAGAGTTAAATAGGTTGGTTTTCAGGCCTATGTGTTGTTGAAGAGGTGGGTTGTCAAGCCCGTAAGAAATTCTCTCTAGGTGAGAGAACTGTTGGGAATTGTTTTCCCAAGGTTCCAAGTTGCAGCTATAGGGCTCTAAGATTTCCTATCTAGCCTATTGTTGAAGCCCTATAAGGGAAGTGGGGTAGCCGAAGGACTGTTGAGTAGAGAAGGGGCACACTTCCCGGGGTTGGATGGGCATGTTGGGAATGAGAGGCTATATGTTGTTTGCTAGAGTTGGAACATGAGTCTGCGTATTTTTGTTGTTAATGGACCTTAGTATGGCTTAGGAATCCTTCCCTAGTGGAGTTTCTAGCCTCAACTTAGGGGTGACCTACTACTAAGAGTTTATGAGCAGTAGAGTCGATGGATGGGAGGAACGTCTAAGGTCTGCATGCAGTTGGTGACCTTTTACAAAAGATAAGTGCCTTTTATGTGCTTGTTTCATTTACTATGTGCTTAATTATCTATTTTGTGTTATGGGTTTTACTTGTATGATGTTGCATACGTATATTGTTCTCATTTTTCATAATGTTGTTCACATGTAGAGAATTTCAATAATTTAATGGTATCAGAGAAAAAAATTGTGGATTAGTTGGTAGTGGGGACGCTACATGCTTGGCAAGCCAATTCGACCTATCAATAGGCCTCCTCCTTCTTTTCCAACTCTTGCTGCAATTGTGCCATTATCTAGGTGAGCCTATATTCTTGCCATATATTTAACTAAGTCACCTTCTCACCAAGATTTACAAGCTACAATCTATGTTTGTTGCAATCTTCCATGACTATAGTGAGGGTGTATTAGTGTTCTTCAAACTTCTTATTAAGCAATGGAAATAGTTTGGTAGAGGTATCAATGATATTTTCCATCTCTTCCATCCTTTGGTTGAACATTTAGAACTTCTCTTTCAAGAGTTCATTCTCTTCATGGATTTGAGCATTGTTTTCCCTTAAGTATTCCAACTTATATCCACTTGATTTTCCCTTGTTGAGGTCTGCATTGTTCTGTTCAAATTTTTGGCATTTGTGTCACGGTCAAGGATGAAATTGCTCCGATACCATTTGATCTATATATGAGGGACTTATATCCCACTTGCTTCACCAAAATGAATCCTCTATGTAAGTCTCTTCTCAAACCCTATTCTCAAGCTTGTACAAAGTGCTTTGTCTTTTAGAGGCTACTAGGCCTATGTCCTCTACTCTATACAAGGATCCATATTCTTCCTTGGCTACAAAACCTTCTCTTGGTTGTAACTATACACAACCACCAGCTGACAACACAGTAGCAATCCAATTAGTAACAAACAATACTATGCAAATACTTTAAAGCCAATGACCAGATAGTAATGTTATATTATTTCTCTGTTGATATTATAGCCTCTTATCTTCTAATAGTTGTGTGGCCTTATCTTGTGTGGAACCTCTATAAAACAACCCACGATAAACCCCTCTATGTTATATCCTTCAACATGCATGTGAGTAAGTAATGTCTTTGTTGGTTGACTCCAAAACCTATAAATGTGTAGGCTAATGATCAATAATGGAGTAGTACACTATGGTTTTTTATTGCCATCAAAGGAGATAAGATCTAATATTTTCAACACTAAATATGTCTCTCTAAATTATCATCAATCGAGTTATTCGAAAAAAATGGCTAATTATCAATAGAAGGGAACAATACCAATTATCCAACACATCATTCCTACTTCTGGTTTGAATTGAAGACAATTTCGACCACTTGCAATTCTAGGGAATATTTATGAGCTAGGATTGAATTGGAAAAAGGAAACATTGTAGCTAAACATTACTTTGTTCAATAGTTATACAAGGTTATACTTTATCCACAATGGCTTGGCTATATAGGGGTCAAATGATGCAATTCTCAATTCAAAAACCAACAATCTTTATACATGCAGACATATATATGTTCATTGTGAAAAAGAAGAAATTTGAAATCTATTTGTGCCCTCTTATCCTTCAATGTTTTAGTTAGAGATACTATCAACTCCAATGGAGTATTTCGATTTGAATATTTGAACTTATTTTCGGTGAAATTACTCTTCAAACACGCCAAGAGATAAATTGTTCTATTTCCAAGCAACATTCTACATTTKCATAAGAAATGTAATTGGCCTAGGAAATCGAATTGGCCTAGGAAATGGAATTGACTTAGAGAGAGAGAGAGAGAGAGAGAGAGAGAGAGAGAGAGAGAGAGAGAGAATGCACAATGAACAATGGAAGGGAAATGTACAACTTGTGGGGAACATTAAAACACTAGTCGATGAGAATAATGATTTCCAAGGTAATCATACAGTGAGTGGGGGACTGAACAATGCGATATAGCAGTGAAAAAATGACTCTAAGGAGGGTGTGATCAGTGGGTTGTGAGAAATACACCAGCAAATAAGAGTTTAGCATCTCAGGGAGAGATTCAACTTATGGAATGGGGAGAAAACTAGACAACGAAGAGATGGCATCCCAAAGAGGAGATACACTCAGTCGAGAATTCAAGTTCGACTCAGGGGTGAAAGAAATCCTCCCAACAACTTCGAAAATGAATTTAGAAACTCTTGGTTTAACAGTGATAGCCATAGAATGAGAACCATTTATTTCCCCTATATGAAATCACCCAACGGTTGAATTTTATTTTTTTTTGTAAATAAAAAGTTGTATTTCCTTATTAATTCATTGTCACTATACAAAAATCAAATGTTTCACATGATTTCCACATGTTCTGCCAAACTAGTGGAAATCAAAATAGGTAGAAAATTTTTATACTTACGACCAAAATAACAACCAAAAATAACCATCGCCACTTTCTTTGCCATACAGTTGGAAACTAGAACAAGTGGCAACTGATGGTGTTGATAGTTTTGTCTAGACATACATGTAAAAGGTGAAAATTCAAACTAAACTGAAAACCCGAGCAGGAAGATAAGAAAAAAACCCCATTTCCATGCAAGCAAGGTGCAGAGGACTGAGAAAGTTTAAACATTAGGAGGATTATAAAAATTGTGGAACCTATCATCCGGAGAGCCGCCATGAGGAGTGTCGTCACTGGGTATGAGTGCAAAGGGTTGTGCGCAGGTCGAGAACCTCTTTTTTACTGACATGTTTAAGAAGGCATCGAACAACATGTCGATTATGCTACTAATAAGGGTGTGTCGGTGGAGCTTCTCCATCATATAGCCTTTCATCTCAAAGATGAGATCCAATTGCTCTGGACTAAAGAGACTGGGTGGAATTTGGTCACATTTTGCTTCTGGGTTGAGCAGTGGGGGCCTGGTTGGGCAGTCCGTAGTGGGGATTTCCTCCTGGACGATGCAAATGGCTCCTTCCATGGTTTTCGATGTATCCATTGTTGCAATGATGGTGTTGGGTCTATCATGGGCATCCGGGACCGTGTAGAATAGGGATTCTAGAGGAGCCTAAATTGATTCCTCCGGGAATTCTTCCTCCACGAAGGCCATTGGAGGCGTAGTCGGCTTCTTGATTTTTTGCGTCGGAGCTATCGATGAATCCCTCTCCAATTCGTGCAGACGTCTTTGCCTTGCAACATAACAGTACCAGTAGGGTCCACTCCTGGGTTTCCCTCTCTCACGCAACATGACAGATCTTGGAGGTCAGAGAAATCTGAGAGGACCAGAGTCGGATCACCGAGTATACCAAAGAAACAGAGCGAAGAAGAAGAATGATGAATTCCATGACCAAGATGGAGTGTTATCTAAGGGGATGATAAGACCACGCAGCCTCCTCTCATACCTATCATCATCACCCTGTCATTACTCAGTGAGGCCGCCATTAAACCTGCGTGAGGGAGTTGTCCTCCCTTCCTATGTGTGTTTTTATGGTTGTCCCCCATCCGAGAATGAGCCTTGGGATGGTCGTCGGTCATATTTATGGCATGGATTGCATGGGGGCTGCATGGAATCCCCTGGGCTATGTGTCACCCCATTCGAGGCCCAACGGTTGAATATTGAGAGCTATTGGGATATGTGATATCCATTAAATCTATCAGCAAGATGAAACAAAAACCTCCACACCAAAAAGATTAGTGTGTTCCCAACTCATTAACTACTCAATGCTAGTAACCATCTACAAAGAAACTATTAAATTCCTACAGTAACTCAATCAAATACAAATGTGGGTTAGAAAAATAAAATGCTCAACACAAAGAAGAAAACAATACACATTGAGACATGATTTACCATGGAAACCTAAATGGGAAAACCAACTTTGAATGGGCCTCATTTTTCATTCGGCTATCTTTGGTTACAATGTTGTTTGTCCTTCTCTCATTGGCCAAAATACCCTTTGAGAGTGAAAACCATGGAGGATATAGGGAAAGATAGGGAGGTAAGTGGAAGGCCAACAACCATGACACTTCATTTCCCCTTCCTCAACCTTCTCTCCTATATTTTGTTATCTTTTTAAATAATCCACTTTTCCCTCTCATATTCATTTGCCTTATTCAAATTTACATAGGCATTGGTTTACAATGTTTTACTAACCTTCATTAATTGTTGAATTGGATTGCAGGTATCAAATCTTGCCCATTCATTGGTTCGGATCCATTTTGGATCTTTTATGTATTTCAATGACTCATTTCTCATAGGTGTCATTCACTACCAAAAAAACAAGAAAATCCTATATTCATTTGACGTGAATGATATACATATTATACATATGTGGGGTGTTTAAATTAGTGCAGTCATTGATCTCCCATGAACATCATTCTCTTATAAACATTTTCTCATAAGTTTAAATAATCCACTTAGCACTCATTACATTGAAGGATAGTCAACAAAATTAAAAAATGTGATTGAAATTAGCAAAATTAATCACATAACACCAATTCTCACCACTAAAACTTGCACCTAATAATATAGACTTCTTAGAAAAGTCACTCAAACTATTAATATTTTAACTCAAACATAATTAATCATATATTTTTCTTCATAATCAAATCTACTTACCTTGTAAAACTTTTACAAATTTTAAATCTTATAACTCATCCATTAATAATTTCCAATAACAAATTTCTATTTTATACTTTATTTTTACGTTTTTTCCCCATATTCTCTATTCATCATACACTCTATTTAGGATGATTAACCAATGCCATTGTCCAAATATTATTTTGGTTCCATGACCAAGCGTTATAACCACTTTACAAATGGCATTATAAAAAAACAATTCTTTGTTTTGTCTTTAAGTTTTTCCTACAAAATTTCGTTTTTAAATCTAATTTATAAACACTTCACTAAACAATCACTTAATCTCTTCATATAGTTTGTAATTTGTCTCCATGACAGCCAACATAACGATAATTAAAACTTGTACTATCATAATTTATAACAGTTATATTATATTAAAATAAAAATAAAAAGTCATGGCTTTCTTAGTATGACATAATATTAAAAAAAAGATATATAACATCTAAAATATCTATCACCTCTTATTACTTTTAAATTACTTTAACATTATCTTCCATATTCAAGTGCACTTGTAGCATAGATAAACTCTTATAAGTTTCTAATTACTTCAATCGATTATTTTCCATTATCTTCCATATTCAAGTGCACCTAAAGCATAAATCACCTCTTATGAATTTCTAATTACTTCAGTACATTATTTTCCATATTCACAAGTGTACTATGGTACAAAGTTGATTACACAATACATAGAAAACAAATATTAGCTATATTTTCTTGGGCTTTTTGCTTTATATGCTAGAAGGGTGTGTATAAACATTTGAATTTGTTTTTTTCTTGTTACTTACTAGTGGTCAAACTTACAAAGATATTCGGACTAGGACAAATAAGGTTCTAGTTGTCCTCAAATATCTAAGTCATTGACTTTTCTTCCTATATTATATAGACTTGTCTAGCTTCCAATTCAAAGTTTTGGATTGAGCAATGCTAGTCTTTTTCTATGTCTCTTGCTTTCTATGTTTTTCCAGCTAATAAAAAGATTTTTAGTTTAATAGCGGGCTTTTTCTTCGAACATGTGTTCTCCATGGAATATAATTTAACTTTTGAGTCTTTGTCTTCGGTGCCTGAGACTATGCTCTTTAACTCCTTTGTTCATGATTTTTAGTGCTTTAATCCTTGCCCTCCTTATCGGTGATCCTTTCTAGTTCCTCAAAGTTGTTTAGAAGATGGTTGGTCTCTTTTTCCTCCCCAACGAAAGGGAGAGGGATGTTTATTTTCTTGGCCCAAGATCATTTTCTCCTTGGAAGGTTTCCAATATTTTGGGTTAGACTTGCATGTGCATCATTTCTAGGGTGGATAGTGGTTGAGGGTTGTCTTTTATTTATGTTCGATGGTTTGTACACTATTTGGAAATATTTGTATTTGTACTAAGAAGAGGGGGAGTTCTTCTTCAAGAAATTCTCATTAAAGTGTCCATATGCATGGTATCCATTTCACTTGAAAGGGAGTTTCTCATTATCCAATGTTTGTACATGGATTTGATGATTGATTTAGAAATCAATTACTTTTGGAAGATCTTCTTCAAGATTTACTTATATGAGATCTAAATGCACGTAAATGTGCTCTATCCTAGTTCAACTTTTATTATAAATCTCCCCAATTTATTCCATGTTACCTCTGGGATTTCAGCTTTCTAGAGGTTAAGAGGGGGATGGGATAGTCTTACCCAAACCAAGACTAAAGAAAAATTATCCTCCTCTGGATTGAAGCCTAGAGACCATTGATTAATATGCAACCTAGTGGTTCTAAGAAACCACAAGCCACTATGAAATATTGAATCTTCATCATCTTTGAATTGAAAATAAAATTCGATGAAACCCTTACCATAGACACAAATTTGGATTCCACCTTTCATGCAAGGAATCTAACGGCTTTAGATTCAAGTTTAGAGACTCTTGAGGTTTTACCATGCTCCCACGAACTTTCAAAATAAACCCTTATTAGAATACATAAGATCCTTTTTTTGGTCTCTTGCACTAGATGTTCAACATGGGATTTTTTTTTATTTTTTATAAATTTCAATTTCTAGCTCTTAGTGATGTTTGCAACCATTATTTTAAAAGGAAAGAACTCATCCAAATGGGGAGGAGTATCTAACTTTCATTGTGGGTCCATGTTCATCAATGACATATGTCCCCTACAACGCCACAAAAAAGAATGATGTTGGTGATCACTGGTCTACATTAGAGGAGGTGTGGTTAAGGGAACCCTTAACTTCAAAGAAAAGAGGAATCAACTTCTCAAAAAGGTTTTAAGCTTCCCACACAAAAAATTGTTTATCATAGTTGTAAAATATTACATGATTATTGAAACAAACCCTAATTACAAGCATACAGAGCAATCCCTAATATCATCATTCCTCCTCCTATGCTTGAAACTTTGCTCCAACGCTCCACTCCAATACTTTCTCCAATCACCTACACAAACAAAGAAAAATAGTTGAAAAAGAGGTGGTTACAAGGATAACTAACTTTCAAATGGTTGTGTGGCCTTTTCTTGTGTGAAACTTATATGAAATAACTCATTTTAAACCCCTCTATGCTATATCCCTCAACATGCATGTGAGAATGGAATGTCTTTGTTGGTTGTCTTCAAAACCTAGTAATGTGTAGGCTAATTATCAACAATGGAGTAGTTCACTCTAGTTTTTTATTACCATCAAAGGAGATAAGATATGATATCTTCGACACTATATATGGATCTCTAAATTATCATCAATTGAGCCATTGGAAAACAATGACCAGTGCTCAATAAAAGGGTACAATGCCAATCATCCAATGCATCATTCCTACTTCTGGTTTGAATTGAAGACACTTTCATCCACTTACAATTCTAAGGAATATGTATGAGCTAGGATTGAATTGAAAAAAGGAAACATTGTAGCTCAACAATACTTTTCTCAAGAGTTATACAAGGATATACTTTATGCACAGTGGCCTAGCTATATAGGGCTCAAACAATGCGATGCCCAATTTAAAAACCATCAATCTTAATACATGGAGACACATATATGTTCATTGTGCAAAAGAAGAAATTTGAAATCTATTTGCACCCTCTTACCCTTCAATGTTTTGGTCATAGATATTGTCAACTTCAATGGAGTCTTTCAATTTGAAGAATTGAACTTATTTTCGGTGAAATTACTCTTCAAACACACCAAGAGATAAATCGTTCTATTGCCAAAATCCATTCTACCTTTGCATATGACATGTACGACTGTGTATGGTCTATAAAGTCACAAATTCACCTCACCTCTGCAGTCAAATGGCCATACAGCCTATGGGAAGCCTCCAATGGCTAAGTAAGGTAAAACAATTGGCCTAGGCAATGGAATTGACTTAGAGAGAGAGAGAGAATGCTCAGTGAACGATGGAAGGGAAATGTATATCTTGTGGGGAACATTAAAACACTAGTCGATGAGAAGAATGACACCCAAGGAAACCATACAATGAGTGGGGGACTGAAGAACACCAGCTAGCAGTGAAAACAAGGCTCTAACGAGGGTGTAACATGTGGGTTGTGATAAATACGCTCCAACATGTTGAGGGGTCCAAGGTCCCTTTAACTCAATAGCAGGAACCAAACCTGCTTAAGAGGCCCAATTAGACTCATAAGAGTTTGATGAGTGGTAAGTTTCTCCAGATTCGTGATCTGGCTGGAATTATCAATGGGATTTAATCATGATTGACAAATGTGTCTTTTCTGTGAAATATTTCCTTAGGCTGGGCAGTTCTCTTTTTGGCTCTTTTCTAATATTTATAATAAAGAAAGATAAAACTTAAACTAAATGGTAGAGGGAAGTTAAATTGTGTGTTGGGAGAAGGCTAGTTTTTTTTAGGATAACCTCTATACCTTAGCATGCAGACAAAGAAGATCTAAACTACTTCAAACCAACATTAATACCATTTCGATCAGTGGACATTCAACATTGTCTGAGGTAATAGTTACAGAAAAGAAAAACATACACGTGACAAGAATATAGTGCAAGAAAAGTAATTTTTGATGATCTATTATCAATCACATCTTAACACAACTGATTTCTATTCATCAACTAGAATAAAAGAACTGTTACAGCATTATTAGATAACTTTAAATAACATAAATAAGAACTCTTACTCAATAGAACAACAAATATTGAATCTGAAGACAGAGATAATCCCCCTCGGTCCAATCACATTCACACCTTAGATGATAGAAGTGTCTTTGATTCTAAACAAAACTTCTTAATTAAAATAACTTGCACAGAAAAAGTTCTCTTACAAAATTCCAGAAAAACTCTGTCTCTCCAAAACCATCAACCCTTTGTCCCAGGTCAATGCTCTTATTTATAAAAAAAAACAACTAAACTAAAAATAGATACTAAAGTTTTGTTAAATTAAGAAAACGCCACGTGGTGGATTTATCTATTTGTTCTCTTTTGCTCATCTAGTGGTTTCACTGAAGTGGATTGATCTTCAAGTAATCTGACCACTTGATGAAGAGATATTCACATGTATTTTCATATGGAAACTCATGTTAATCCATTGGAGCAGATAGGACCTCTTTTATCTCTATTTCTCATTCCTTGTACTTGATTACCTTGACACTTAAGAGTTGTAGGACTACTAGAGATTTAATCCGAGGTTCCATGAACTTCTTCACTTGACCCGAGATCATGCTTGAAATATGATAAATCTCTTCTTCCCATGCCAGGTCTTTCTCTTGACGTTGTTTAAGTATGTCATGCAAATCGACGAAATCTTTTGGTGGACCAAAATATGGTAGGTCAATGCTCCTCATTTCCCGATTGATTTTCTCCCAATATTTCTCAAAATCTCCCCATATTTCCTGCATTTTCCACTGAGGTTCTTGGACCATTCTTACCTAGTGTTCAGTTGCCTTATTTATCCAGGCGATGTTCTTATCCATCAGCACACGAATGCCATGCTCCTTTGTATCTCGTCCCTTCTGCACTTCGTTGATGTATTCTATACGTTATAAGGCTTGATTTTCCTTTTCATACCATCGTTGCATGTATTTACACATTTCCAGCCCCATGAGGGTATCTTGTTGGAAATCAGCTATGCAAGTGGTGAAGAGATCTCTTTCACTAGTGAATTGTGCATACATTTCTTGGAAATCACTCTTCAGGATTACCACTGCCTGTGTCAAATTCTGGTAATATTCTACTTGATGTCGCAAATGGTCCAACTCTTTCTTCATGGCGGCTACCTCCCTTTCATCCCTTCTTTCCCTATCCAAAGTAGCATCGATTATAGCCTTACATGCTTTGATTAGCTCAATCATCTTAGTATTTTTTGTGTCAAACAATGTTTCCTCTGTGGTTATGAGAAGTGTGCTATCAAGCATGAGCCTCCTTTTCTTGGTAGTTCTTCTCATTATAGCTTTCATTTTATTGTCATAAGAAATTTCCTGTATATCGATGATTTCATCCATTGGTTCAGGAATTTGTTGATCTCCCCAGGAAAGAGTATTGCCTAGGCTTCCTTCCATATAGATATGTTCCATGGAAGGTTCTCTTCGTTTCTTAGAAATGGAAACTTATGTGTGTTCTAGTGAATTCACCTCCTGTTGGTGCTCGTCGGCTAGTAGAGTCTTTGTCCTAGATGGGTAAGTAGGCATAGGATCGACATTAGCTTTTGGTTCGGTCATTCAAATGTCGATTTCTGGAAGCTACCTTTATTCTTTTGGTTCACCAACACCCAAATCATTCTTGGATATCTCATTCTAAGGTTTTGTTCCCAATTGGTCGAGAAATTCAGTGTTCAGAGTTCTCCTAGCCTCATGGTCTCCTTCCTAGGGATTTGGCATCAAAGCATCGGAAGCT
>JASDQU010099772.1:927826-940289 GCA_032191745.1 Picea mariana | reverse complement strand
ATAATATTAAGTCCCTAATAAAAATTAGGGTAGCTTTAGGGATACACAAGAGTACTGATGCCCAATATCAACAAAAAAAGCACTGCTCTTCACTTCTAGTTGGTTCTTTTCCAACTCAAGGAGGAAACCCGAAATGTAAATTTACTAAGGCAAGGATACTTAGATATTCAAGAAGTTCCATGAAATATAAGAACAAAATTAGAGTGATTGAATCTAATTAGAGTGATTGTAGCTGAATCAGTAATATTTTTACTCTATCAAAAGTGGATAAACCATAAAATCTTTCTAAGGGGTTAAAATAAACCATAAAATCTGATTTAAGGAGTGAAAATAAACCATAAAATAGTTCAATAGCACCAAACTACTAAATCACACAAAAAAAATTTAAGTACTGACCCTCAAAATCTCAGCTATGTAGAGTCTGATCAATTCAATGTTTCTCTTCTTAAAAGAGAATTGAAATCAAGATTTCATAAAAAACCATAACACCATTTCATTAGAACACCTAAATAATTTTCTCAACTCTAGAAAATGATTGTCACAACTATAGCAAATTTTTCGTAACTGAGATATATATAGGATTAATTTTTCCTAAATGACCGTTTGGTTCTCACATGTGCCATAGTTGGTCGCTATAGCGACTAACTGGTGGTTGGTCACTCTACCGACTAACTTTCATCGTTATAACGACCAACGTGGAAGGTTGGTTGCTAGAGTGACCAACAGTTGGACCGCGAAAAAAAGAAGCATATTTAGTCCAAAAAAAGCAAAAAAAATACGACAAAATTTTAAAACGTCGCAATTTGCGCCCAATGTAGTAGTGTTTTTATGTCGTTTTCACCAGGCGCTTTCCTAGGGGGGGCTAGGTAGTGGATTTTTCTATTTTTAACGGTTTTCTAAATTAATCCCAGATTAAGGGATTAGGGTTTTGGTAGCTACGAAATACCTAAAACATTGTATATATTGTATGGTGAATGGTGAAATTAATACAATGAAGAGTTGAAAGGTGCACCACGAAGGAAGATCGTTTTTCTCCTAGTTAAGGGTTTCCAACATAAATCTTTGTGTACTATGTGTATGAGCAATTGATTAATTTCTATTTTTCTTAAGAATCTATATGCATTTCTTTACTTCACAGGTTTAAAACTTACATTTGTGACGTCCCCAGCCACCAACAGGTTGGGCAATGCCACTTCCTAGACGTCTCTCTTAGCTCTAATATCAATTCGTGACATCCTCAACCTTTAACCAATAGGCCAAGCCATGCCACCAAATAAATTTCATTCTATGGTACCAATTTGTATTTATATACATATCTATCTAATGCAATTAAGAAACTATAGCATTTTTTTCATACCACTATTCATGTGGAAATAACATTAAAACATACAGGAATTATACACAAACAATTCTTACAACATTATAACTTGATTCTAGGATACACATCATATAGAGAACAAATATTTGGTACTTATATTTTAATAGATGACCACCAATTGCATGCATACCTTCCATGAACCTCCCATCCTTATACCACGCTACTCATCGCGCTCAGTAGTGGGTCACCCCCGAGCTGGGACTAAAATCCATTGGGCAAGGGATTCCTAGGATTGGCAAGGACAATAGGAAAGTTGCACAGATCAACAAGAAGGATTTTATCCTAGTAGCCAACTCACACTAACAACCTACAACCGCTCATTCCCCACATGCATGTCCCACCCTAGGAAGTGTGCAACATTCCTTCGGCTACCCCACTTCCCTTTTAGGGATTCAGCAATAGGCCGGACATGAATTCTCTGAGAATTATAGCTAGAGTTGGGCTCCCTCTAGGAAATCACTTCCCCAACAACCTCTCTCACCTGGAGAGAGTTGCTTACAAGCCTGACAACCTGCTTCTTCAATCCATGGTCCTGACAACCCGCCTCTTCAAACCACAGTCCTGACAACCTGCTTTTTCAATCCATCTCTCAAGTCAATTCAAGTAAGGGTGATGGAAACAACAAAGATCGGTATAAAAAATATGATGGGAGCAAGACAAGCTCAGTCAAGGAACTATGTGGGTAGTAACAACCAATCGTTAAGACACAGCATGGGCTCAGAAAAATACAGGTGCATTGGGATTTATAGGAATGGTACGGGATAGCTCAAAGTGCCTGCAGGTTCCATATGTGCGTGAATGATGCTCAGGTCGACGATGGAGAGGATGGCTCAATGTGTGAATGTGTGAGTATGGCCAACTTGTGAGAATGGTGAGGGTTGTGAGAATGGTGAGTGTCATGAGAATGGTGAAGAAACGCGATAATGACAATTGAACCCCCAACGAGATGGCTTTCCCAGCTATAAACTTCATGCACCCAGGTTGACACATGTCTTCCTAAAGCTACATGAGCTCCACTTAACACTCGTTCCCTTTTTCCCAGGAACTTAGGACAACATAAATTATGTCAACCTTAGCCTTTAGGAAAGAATAATATAATATTATCCCTTTAGAGGTAAGACCTCTAGCTTAGCCCATATTCCTAGAAATTTAGCCCCTTCCCTTACCCTACCTAGTGAAGCTTAGTCCCCCATAACTCTTTATTCATGGTCGGTCTACACGCAATGATGTATTTTTATTAATGATATGAGTGTTTACATATTCAAAAATATGCTCCATGGCCTTAAGCATCTACGATTTCCGGCCTAATAAACATATAAGTATTCCAGCTTATAAACATTTGTCTCACCAGCCTATAAACATAATTACAATTCAGCAGGGGCTCCACCTTGGGGTGTTACAATCCCCTCCCATTATTTTTGCACTGTCCTCAGTGCAACTTATTTACACAACAACAAGAAGATTTCCAAAATATTCAAAAATATGTGGGTACTCTGCTTGCATAGCATCTTCATGCTCCCATGTTGCATCCTCAGGACCGTAGCAGGTCCACTGGAATTTTACAAGCCCTGTGTCTTGATTCCAAAGATCCTTAATTATCCAATCTAGTATGCACACTAGATGCACTTGAAAAGAACTTTCTTGCTCCACATAAACCACATTCCAATCAATAACATGATTAACATCAGGTATATATTTCTTAAGCAATTAGACATGAAATACATTATGTATAGACATATATGCAAGCAATTAAAGCATATATGCTACTAGAGCAATCCTCTATAGGATTTCAAATGGCCCACAATAGTGAGTTGCTAACTTTGAAAAATTTCCCAACTTCAGGGAGCTTATGTTGGCCTTCACTTTCAAGAATACATGATCCCCTACTTTAAATTCCTTGTGAGATATGTTATTATCAACATAACTTTTCTGCCTATCTTGGGCAACCTTCAAATTATGTTTAATCTTCATCATTTTCTCTTCCATTTCCTTGAGCAACTCCGGCCCAACCACTTCCCTATCAACTGGGTTGTCCCAGTTTACTGGGGTGTTGCACTTTCTACCATAAAGTGCTTCAAACGGGCTCATCTTCAGTGATTCTTGATACCCATTATTGTAGGAAAATTCTACCAAGTGTAGATAATCATCCCATTTATATGGTTTGTCCATCACATACATCCTTATCATATCCTCTATCACTTGGTTCACCCTTTCTGTTTTCCCAGCTGACTCGGGATGATATGATGTGTTGAAGTTCATATTTGTTCTGAACCCCTTGAATAACCCCTTCCAAAACTTTGAGGTAAATTTGGGTCTCTGTCAGACACAATTGTCTTGGGTATGCCATGCAAGCATGATACTTCCCTCATGTAAATATCAACAATTTTATATGCCTTGTGAGTAGTCTTCATAGGAATCAAATGGGAAGCTTTAGTAAGCTTGTCCACCACCACCATGATTGCATCATGTTGCTTGCTTGTTTTGGGAAATCCTATGATGAAATCCATTGTTACAACTTCCCATTTCCACTCAGTAATGGGTAATGGTTGTAGCAAACATGTTGGGTGTCTATGCTCGGCCTTTACCTTTTGACATTCCAAGCATTTGTAAATAAAATCAACAACTTCCTTCTTCATGCTCGTCCAATAATATTGGCTTTTGACTACTGAAATTGTTTTATGATATCCTGGGTGTCCTGCATAAGGTACATTGTGAAATTATTTTAAAATCACACTCCTCAATTCAAGAGAATTGGGTACATAAACTATGTTTATGTACAAGAGGATTCCATCAATTCCCAATTCATAATCTTCAACTTTCTGCTACATTTTACCTTGCTGCAATTTTGTTACCAATTCCAGGTACTGCAAATCCAATCTTGCAGCCTCCACAATTCTATCTTTCAAATATGATTGGTACATTCTAATGGTTGTAGCATGCAACTCATGCACTCTTCTACTGAGTGCGTCAACCACTTTGTTCTCTTTCCCCTTGATATGTTTTATATCAAAGTCATATTCACTGAGAAATTATAATCATCTACTTTGCCTAGCATTCAAAGTAGGCTGATCAAACAAATACTTCAAACAATTATGGTATGTCCTCAACTCAAACCTCTTTCCCATGAGGTAGTTCCTCCACTTCTTCAAAGCGTGCACTATGGCTGCCAACTCCAAATCATGAGTGGCATAGAGCCTTTCATGCTATTTCAACTTCCTTGATTCATAACATACAACAAACCCATTTTGACTGAGGACTCCACCAAGTCCTTCTTTACATGCATCTTTGCATACAATGAAGTCTTCATTTCGGTCTACAATCCTTAAAATTGGAGCACTAGTTAATAATTGCTTCAACTGTTGGAAGCTCATTTCACACTCTGTTATCCATTGAAACTTCTTCCCCTTCCTTTGCAAGGAAGTGATGGGATGAGCTATTCTTGAAAACCCTGTAATGAACCTTCTGTAGTAGCTAGCTAGACCCATGAAGGATCTGAATTCTATTATAATATTAGGTGTTTTCCACCCTTTAATGGCCTCAATATTTTCAGGGTCCACTATTTTCCTTTCTTTAGATATGATATTCCCCAAATAGTGAATTCTATTTTGATAAAATGAGAAATTTCTCAATTTGGCATGTAGTTGATTCTCTCTTAGCACATGCAACACCATCCTCAAATTATTCTCATGCTCTTTTTCCGACTTGGAATATACAAGGATTTCATCTAAAAAGACAATGACAAACTTGTCTAAATATTCTCGGAAAACACCCATCATTAAGCACATGAAAACAATTGGTGCATTTGATAACCCAAATGGCACCACTGTGAACTCATAATGACCATACCTTGTCCTGAAGGTAGTCTTGTTGATATCTTCCTCTTTAATCCTTACCTGATGGTATCCTAACCTTAGATCTATCTTCGAAAATATCCTTGCATCCTTCAAATGATCGAAGAGATCATCAATCCTTGGTAAGGGATACTTGTTCTTTATAATTACTTTATTCAACTGTCTGAAATCAATGCACAATCTCAATGTCCCATCTTTCTTCTTTACGAAAAAGACTGGGGCACCCCAAGGTGACACACTTGGAAGTTCTTCAAGATGCATTTGCAACTCCTTCAGCTATGGTGTACTCATTCTGTAAGGAGTCTTTGATACTGGAGTTCCCAGGTATCAAATTTATAGAGAAATCAATATCTCTCTTTGGGGGTAGTCCTGGTACCTCCTTGAACACATCTTCAAAATATTCCATGACTGCATGATCCTCCATATTTGGAACCTTATCATTAGATGCTTCCTCCATATGGGATGCAAATATCTGACAACCCTTCATGTAATAATTTTTCAGCTGCACTGCTGAAATTTCTTGGAGAGTAGCTGCCCTGGGAATTCCATGCACTTTCCTTAGGTTCCCTTCCTCATCGAATCAAGTAAGTTCCTTTTTATGACAGTCCAGGATATCATGATGTTGGTCCAACCAATCCATCCCAATTAGACAATCATAGGAACCTAAAGGCAATATTTTCAAATCTTCCCTTGTGATCAATCCATTCATGTCCATAATACATCACTTAACCATCTCATTAACTTTTTTTTTGGCTCCATTAGTTAGCTGCACCAACCAAGATTTTCCATGCTTGATTCTTGGAAAATACAAAATTTCCACCATCTTAGGATCTATATAACTATGTCGATCTCCTGAATCAATTAAAATAGTAATGGTTTGGTTGTTGATCATACCTTCCAATTCAATCAGATGTGATTGATACTCGACTTGCTTGTTGTCCAGGGATGCATAGATCCTTGGTACATTTTTTCCCATGTCCTCCACTTTTTTAGCTCGCTGAACATTGTGAACAACTCTCATTTTGTCACTTCTGTGAGGACAATCTATAAACATGTGATCTCCTTTACAACCCCAACATTGGATAGGTGGTTTCCTTGGCTTTTGACCACATGTCTCAATCCTTCTGGGTTCTCTATAATTTGGTTGTCCCTGAGGATTATTTCTGAAGAATGGTGTCTTAGTTCCCTTCTTCCTCTGATCCATCTTGAATTTATTCTTTTCTTCCCAAGATTTTTGGAAAGTTGGCCTTGCTTTTTGTTGATCATATAGGTACTTAGCTCGCCTTATGGTCTCCTCCAATGTTTTGGGATCATCGTATTGTATTTTTTCACTGATGAATGATGGAAAACCACTCAAATACCTCTGAATTTTAACTGTCTCATTGTTGATGAAAGAAACATACTTCAACAATTCTAAAAACCTTCTTTCATATTCATCTATTGTCATACTCCAAATCTTGAGTTCAAATAACTCTTTCATTTTCTTGTCATAGTATCCCGTAATCAAGTATTTAGTTTTGAAATACTTCTTGAATTCCCTCCAAGTAACATTTTTCTCTTTTATGTGTTGCACCTGCACAAGTTGATCCCACCACATGGATGCCTTTCCTTTGAGTTGATAGATGTCAATTCTTCTTTTTGCATGAGAAGAATAAGTATTCAATTGAAAATACTTCTCATGCCCAACAACCATGTCTCTGCATCTTCATCCTTGTGCTCACCATCAAATGTAGGAGGTTTGATTTTTTTCATCTCTCCTTGTGGCTCATCCACCCCAGAATTCTTATGCTTCCTAACAGGGGATGGACTTGAGATGTTGTGTTCTCTTTTATTGGAATGCCTTGGGAAGTGACAATGATCTCTGCTAACACTTCATGTTATTCTTTTCTCATCAGGAGTCATGTGAATTCCTGATTTATTCGAGCAACTCTCCTTATCCAATTTATTTTCTATTCTTTTTAGGCTCTGCATCAACTTCATGTTGAAGTATTCCTGTTGCTCCTTGGATTTCTTAAGTCTTTCATTACTAGCCTAGTGAATTTGGACGTCTTTTTGTAAATTTTTGATGATTTTCATCATGCTCACTTCTTTATCTATCTCTTCTTTGTGCCCATTGGAGTTCGATCCTTCACTTCCCAAATAGACATCCATTCCTCTAGCCTAATTCTTCGAACTATAAGCATCTTATGCCTCCTCCATTTCTTGGCACCGTGGAACAATTCAGTTTAGTTCTGTCAATTGCTAACTCTGCAAAATGTGCAGTCAACCACATTTTTGTTAGGCTATCAGACTTTAATAATTTACTAGAACAAACCGATCTGATTCAACCAAAAAAAATATCAGATTCCATTTTCAGCAGGTATTGGTCAGTCAAGAACCCCTTGGGATTTTATCTCTAAGCCCAATTCTACTCTGCAACAATTTTTTTCGGGCGTTAGCCAAATTTTTTTCATCCCTTGGTTCGCATGTGACCATGGTTGTGACCTAGTGCTAATGATTTTGGTGCTTATCTGGAGCCTTGAAACTTAGGCTACGAGGCTTCATAGGTTTCTCCCTTTTCTGCATGTCCCAACATTACAAAACAATGAACTGTCAAACGTGCGAGGAACGATGGATCCATGGTCCACATTCCTTGCTAGGATCTATGGTGGATCGGAGCTTCAGGGAATCCAGGCTTCAGGGATTTCCAAGCACTTCCCAAAAAATATCTCGGAGTTTCGAATTGGTGAACTTGCGAAGTAGGGTGGATCAATGGTCCAAAACTTCCCAACATCCTATGGTGGATACTCACTATGGAACTCTAGGACTTCGGGGCTCCTAGACTTCAGAGCTTCCGGGCTTCGAGACTTCAGAGGATTTCTTACTCCCATTCCATCATGAACCATTTCTTCTGGAGTGTCAAGTCTCCGGAATTCACGATCTAGCACCACACGTCTACTATGACCATCAGGGCCCCCACCATCGATGCTCACGAGGAGGGCCACATGGCGAAATATTAGAAGTGGACACATGGCCCAATCATATTGGTGACATGTGTCACATTCTAACTAGCATTTCAATCTTCCAAAGGTTCTTAACTCACTAACACGTGGCATACATCCCATGTTTCCACGTCATTTTGAGTGATGTCAGCAAGCCACGTCACTTCAAAACTTCGAGCCTCGATGGTTTTTACTCTTGCACACTCTAACTCTCCTGAATGCCAAACTCTCGAACAAGTTGATCCATCCTTGATCAAATCCAATGGTAACCACCTCCCCCCCAGATCTATGGTGTAGATCCTCTTCAGGATTTCAGAACTTCGGGCTTTGGTCCCTCTTTCTCTTATAACCCATAAACTTCACTAAAGTCATGAAATTCGAAATGACTTGGATGTTAACCTTCATGCACTTTTATCCATATCTGACGGTTCTGAAGGATCATCGTTCTCCCAAACAGATCCTACGGTCCAATCAACACAGATGTTGTTGTTGCTTTCTCTGTGGCCATTTCTTAAACCGTTACACCTCATGTGCTTCTGAACATAGTCCAAGTGTTCTCTCAATGCCCTTCTAGCACTCTGCACATCAAAATTCTCCAGACTTTTTATTCTGAATTCCTCATCCGTGGCCCATCCATGTTTAGTGTAGAAACCATGGGCTTTAAACTTGAATTTTATCCATTTCGACAAAAATTCCTTTTTGAATTTTTTTTTTCTACTTCCACTAACATGGCCCATCCAGGCTCAGTGTTGAAACCTTGGCTCTGATACCAAATTGGTGACATACCCAGCCACTAACAGGCTAGGAAACACCACTTCTTGGACGTCTCTCTTAGATATGTAACTAATTTGTGATGTCCCCAGCCACCAACAGGTCATGCAACGCCATTTCCTAGATGTCTCTCTAGCTTTGATACCAATTCGTGACATCCCCAGCCTTTAACCAATAGGCCAGGCCATGCCACCGAATAACTTTCATGCTTTGATACCAATTTGTATTTATATACATATCTATCTAATGCAATTAAACAAATATAGAATTATGTTCATACCACTATTCATGCATAAATAACATTAAAACATATAGGCATTATACATAGACAATTCTAACAACATTATAACTTGATTCCAAGATACACATCATATAGAAAACAGAGATTTGGTGCTTGTCTTTTAATAGATGACCACAAACTACATGCATAAATTCCATGAACCTCCTAGCCTTAGACCATGCTTCTTATCACGCTCAGCAGTGAGTCACCCCCGAGCTAGGACTAAACTCCACCGGGCAAGGGATACCTAGGCTTGGCAAGGACAATAGGAAAGTCGCACAGATCAGCAAGAAGGATTTTCTCCTAGGAGCTAACTCACACTAACAACCTACAACCTCTCATTCCCCACATGCCTATCCCACCCCAGGAAGTGTTCCCCTTCTCTTATCAACAGTCCTTCAATTGCCACACTTCCCTTCCAGAGCTTTAGCAACAGGGCGAATAGGAATTCTCGGGCACTATAGTTGCAGTTGGGATCCCTCTGGGAAATCACTTCCCCAACAACCTCTCTCACCTGGAGAGAGTTTCTTAGAGGCCTGACAACCTGCTTCTTCAATCCACAGGCCTGAAAACCCGCCTCTTCAAACCATCGGCCTGAAAACCTACTTCTTCAGTCCATCTCCTAAGTCAATTCAAGTAAGGGTGATGGAAACAACAAATCTTGGTATAGAACATGTGATGGAAGCAAGCCATGCTCATTCAAGGAACTGTGTGGGTAGTAACAACCAACCGTTAAGACACATCACATGCTCAGGAAAATATAGGTGCACCAGGATTCACAGGAATGGTACGGGATAGCTCAAAGTGCCTGCAAGTTCCATATGTGTGTTAATGATGCTCAAGTCGACGATGGAGAGGATGGATCAATGCATGATTGTGTGAGTAAGGACGACTTGCGAGAATGGTGAGGGTCATGAGAATGGTGAAGGAACGTGAGAATGGGAAGTGAACCCCCAATGAGATGTCTTTCCCATTTATAAACTGCATGCATCTAGGTTGACACATATCTTTCTGAAGCTGCATGAGCTCCACTTAAAAATCGTTCCCTTTTTCCCAGGAACTTAGGACAACACAGATTATGTCAACCTTAGCCTTTAGGAAAGAATAATATAATATTATCCCTTTAGTGGTAATCCCTCTATCTTAGCCCCTATTACTAGACACTTAGCCCCTTCCCTTACCTTGCCTAGTGGAGCTTAGTCCGCCATAACTCTTTCTTCATGGTCGGTATACATGTAGCGATGTAATTTTATTAATGATATGAGTGTTTACATATACAAAAAAACGCTAACTGGCCTTAAGCATCTAGGCTCTCCAACCTAATAAACATATAAATCTTCTAGCTTATAAACACTTGGCTCACCAACCTATAAACATAATTACAATTCAGTAGGGGCTCAACCTTGGGGTGTTACACGACCCGACTATCGGTTGTTGACCACTTCTTTGTTGACATGTAAGTTGATGATGTGGCATGATACATACCTATAACATGGTATTCTGGTTGATGTGGCATGACACGTGGATGTTGATGTGCATGACATGTCATCACCCTCTTTCCTTCATCGACCATCATCCATTTCTATTGGATGATCCGACACTTCGCCAACCCGACTGACACCGAAAATTGACCATCGACGCTTTATCTCACTTGATCAGAACACTTGGTAAATTGACTGCCTTGACTATCATCCGATCGACCCATCAGCCATTTCTCTTGAATGACTAAAAATACTTCCTTGAATTCAGCCAACTTGACTATTGGCCCATCATCCCATTGGCCATTTCCCTTGGATGAATAAAACTACTTCATTGAATCCGGCTGACCTGACCATCGACCTATTGACTTGTCGACCATTTCCCTTGGACGAATAATTATTCTTCACCAAATTCGTTCGACTCAACCATTGACCCATTGATCATTTCCCTTGGATAACTAGAAATACTTCTTCAAATAAAATTGACCTGTTTGTCGACCCATCGACCATTTCCCTTGTCCAACTCCAGCACTTAGAAAAATTTTCGACGAATTCTCAACGAACTAGGACTATCGATCTCCAAGTCATGCTGATCTTGACCGTTGATCGAACCCAACCTCCAAACTACTGAAAATGAATACAGATCGTCGATCTTCCTCATTTTTCAACCGCCAAAAATTAATCTCGACCATCGATCTTATAACTTTGCCAAATTTTGAAAATATCGTATTTTTTTTAATTTTTTAAGGATGAATCTGGACCATTGATTTCAAGATCGAACACAATCTTGGTCGCCAATTCATAAAACTCTTCCTAGAACTACAATGACCATGAAAAAACAAATGTTTTTTTTTTTATCTTGGAGGTCAAATCTAACTCTACAACTCTGCAGATAGATTCCATTAAACTTTTTAAATATTCTTAATTCATTAAAACTCAGATCTTCTCACCAATTTGGGGATTTTCTCTTAACAACTTCACCATTTTCCCCAAATTCGCATAGACCGAAATCTGCAACAATGAATTTGCTCGATTCACACTCATTCTAACCCATGAAAAGTATGGTGTTTGAAACTAAATCTCTTATACCAATTTGTAATGTACCCAACCACCAGGTTGGGCCACGCTACATCAAAATACCCAACAAGAACGCTCTAAAACTAACTTGTAACATACCTGGTACAAAAAATACCCAATTTTTTTCTCAAGTATTGATCTGAAATATACCCTTTGTCAAGGTACTTCCATATTCTCCCTCTTAGACTGATTACAAAATATTTTGTTCCATTTTTTAAAATAAAGAAACATGGATTCAACACATGCAATTATGAGGAACATGCTACACCATCCAAAAAAGGAACAATGTGCCATGCACAACAAATAAACAACAAGAATGCACACATAAATGCATCTCATAGATAAATAAATACACAATGGAATATACATTATAAATAAAACATAGAGAGCACATATCTTTCCAAGTAAGCATTCATCATCTGGCTACAAACCAATGATGTTCCTGCCAACCATAGACATTGTTGTTCATTTACTCTCAACAACAATGTCACCCCCAAGCCAGGGCTATGAATCCACAAGGATGGGTCCTAGGTCAAATATAAAAAGACACCAGTTAGCTATGAAGA
Organism: Picea mariana; assembly: GCA_032191745.1. Taxonomy (NCBI): domain Eukaryota; kingdom Viridiplantae; phylum Streptophyta; class Pinopsida; order Pinales; family Pinaceae; genus Picea; species Picea mariana. Next base: position 927,907 of record JASDQU010099772.1, on the reverse strand, counting down.
TCTCATGTTTATATAATTACATGAAATCAACAACCACATGGCCTTCCCCAAGAAGCTCATGTAACCACTTTCTCAAATACA
>JASDQU010099772.1:894344-908647 GCA_032191745.1 Picea mariana | reverse complement strand
AACACTAAATGCTTTTGGAATTGAGCATATACATTGCGTGGCTATCTTTGAAACAAAAGACTTCCCTGGGTTGATAATTTATGTTTCACTTGGTTGTTTAAAATTAATTAAGCAATTATAGTGACCAACAGAGATATCTATCCATAATGTAATTTGCTAACGAATCTTAAATGGTATTAAGTTCTCTTGGTATATGCCGATATTTGATAAAATCAAACATCCATTCAAGATGATGAACTCGTAGATGGAGACGTAGTAGGATAGGATTACGAATAGAATAGATACGATTTAAATGAAATACCATGATTTGAGAGTCCAAATTGATAATTATGGGAGAGATGCCTAGGGAGGATGCTTCAGTTAAAATCCCAATGACAACATGATATTCTACCATGTTATTAATTGTCGATCCTAGGAAAATACCTCCTAAACTAATCAACTCATCAGAGTGATAAATAACCCATGTTGTGGAAGCAATGTTCTGGGTGTGTTGACTAGCACCATTTGCAAACCTGGCAAAGATAGGAAAGGAAGATTTCATATGTGCATGGAAAAACAAGACATAGTATAAGTGGCCAAGGGTAAAAAACTCGAACACGCAAAAGAAAAGGCACACCAAAAATAAAAATACAATAGTGTACAAAGCACATATGCTAGATGTCCTAGGCATAGTACTTCTTCAGGTAAAGCCCATTTCGGGGCTCACCCAAGGAAACTCCATCGTAATCGACTAGTTCGTAGGTGCCTCTATGCAGAACATGTTTTATGATGTATGGACCATGCCATAGAGGTTCTAACTTTCCCGTCCCTAACTTGTCATGGGCCTGGTCATAAACGAGGACCAGGTCTCCTTCTGTAAAAGTGTGAGGATGGATAGTTTTTTCATATTGATGTTTAATTCATTTTTGATATGTCTCATTAATGAGAGAAGCATCACAATGAGTTTTGTCCAGCCTAGTCAAATACAAAAAACATTCTTCTTTGGTAGAAGTATGGGGAAAATTTTCTACTTTAAGTTTTAACGAAGGAATTTTGCACTCGATCGGTAAGACAACATCAATGCCATATACTAACTAGAAGGGAGTGAATCTAGTAGTAGTTTTGACTGAGGTCTGATAGGCCCAGAGAGCGGAGAAGAGTTGTAAGTGCCAATATGTCTTTTTTTCCCCTACCATCCGTTGGATCACAGTTTTGAGGACTTTGTTGATGGATTCGACTTGTCCATTATCCTAAGGATAATATGGGGATGAGTTTTCATGGCAAAAACCCAACTTGGTATTTAACTCCCTCATCATCTGGTTTTGAAAATGAGAACCATGATGAGTGACAATCTCCTGTGGAACACCAAACCAAGTGATGATGTGGTTAAAAAAGAAAAGTGTTGTGGTATGACCATCATTCAGAAAGGTAGGCATAACCTCATCCCATTTTGTAAAGTAATCGACAACGACGATTATATAACCATGCCCCCTGACTGAGGTAGGCTTACACTGCATGAAATCAATGCCCCATTTGGCAAAGGGGTCGATGGAAATAACGAGATGCAGTGGAGCAAGGTGGGTGTGTGCCTTGTTTTGAAAAACTTGGCAGGGTGGGTACTTTTTGACAGCCTCCATACATTCTTTGAAGATGGAGGGCCAAAAGTATCCAGCACGTAAAATCTTCTGAGTTGTAGCCATCCTAGAAAGGTGACTTCCAGATGCTCCAAGGTGACAGTCATTAAGGACGTGTTCAGCCTCTTCGTGAGTCATACATCATCACAGGATAGTATTGATGCCACGACAATATAAAGTGTCGTCAAGAATGAGATAACGATGAGAGTGGTGGCGAATTTGGTGATGTTATGCATCAGATATATTTGGCTGAAAACATTATGTCTGGAGATAAAGAATGATGTCTCCATACCAGGGATCAGAAATGCTAATGAGGAATAGAGACTCATCAGGGAGAGAGTCTCTAGGCTCAGTATCTTCACTAGCATGGGGAAAATAGCAAATAAGTTCTGCAAACACCAGGGATTTTTTGGATTTGGACTTGGCGAATACGAGATTGAATTCTTGAAGGATCAAAATCCATTTAGAGTATTTTCCCCCAAGGACCTGACGAGTCAGAATGTTATACATGGGATTAGAATCCCCAATAACCATGGTGGTGAATAATAGAATGTAATGACGAAATCTCTGGACAACAATGACAACTGCTAGATCCAACTTCTCAACAAGCGAATAACAGAGTTCAGGTCCAGATAGACTTTTACTCATATAGTAAATCACATGTTCTTCACTGGAAGTATCCTCTTGAACTAACACCATGGAAATAGTGGAAGTAGAGGTCGCCAATTAAAGGATGTAATCCTTCATATAGTTGGGAAGATGTAACAATGGAGTGTGAGTCAGGGCATGTTTCAGGGCATCGAACGATCATTGAGTAGTTCCATCCCAGATGAAAGGGACGTCTTTCAACAACAGTCGCATGAATCCCTTAGTGATCTCAGTGTAGTTACATATAAATCAACGAAGAAAGTTTGCTTTCCCCTACAAACTTTGGAGTTGTCGTAGGTTTTTAGGTGGTGGTAAATCTAGAATAGCTCTAATTTTCAAGGGATCCACTTGAATCCCTTCCTTGGAGACAAAAAATCTGAGAAGTCATCTTGAATCGAAAACAAAAATACATTTATGTGGGTTCAAACGAATGCGGTAAAACCAACCTTGAAGAAAAATAGCTCGTAGGTAGCCGATATGTTCGGATTGACTGGATGAGTGGGCAGGTAAGTCATCGAGGTATGGTTTTGCAATATGTTTGATATCATGGAAGGCGTAAGACATCATTCACTGGAAAGTAGCACCAGCATTTTTAAGGCCAAATGGTAGCTTCTGATACATGAAATTTCCCCATGGGAAGATAAAGGTTGTCTTGTGTTGATCATTCGACAAGATGTCTATCTGGTTATATCCTGAGAAACTATCCATAAAAGAGAAAATAATGCTACAAGTGCAATTATCAATAATCTGGTCGATAAAGGGTGTGGGGTAATTTTCTTTAGGAAAATCCTTGTTAAGATCCCTATAATCAACATAGACCCAGATAGTCCCTTGTTTCTTAGTGACGGGAACGATATTGGAAACCCATTTTGTCAAGGGGACAGGATAAATGAAGCCAGATTTTAGTAACTTTTAAACCTGTGCATTAATAGCCACAGTCTTTTTAGGATGGACTGGGCAAAGTTTTTGTCGAACATGTTTGACACTAGGATAAGTTTTAATCTCGTGTACAATGATTGATGGATCAATCCCAGGCATCTCTTTGTATCTCCAAGCGAAGACATAGAGAAATTCCTTAAATAAAGTGGTATAAGAGACCACTTCCTTGGGTGAACAATTGGTGTCGAGCTTTATTTGTTCCACGATATTTTTTTTCAACGAAATATCAATAATGATCGTAGATGAAATGTTGCCTAAATTCCCCTTAGAAAAAGTATCTTGATTGAGGATGGGAGAGTATGAAAAGTTGACACTATGAGTAGGGAAGACAAATTATATGTCTTCTTGAGTTTCCTTCAAAGGTAAGAGAAAAGAGGATCAAGGATGATTATCATTCCAAGGAAGATCATCAAGGCTAAACATTTCCATTATAGATTCGTCGGAAGGAAAAATATGGGAAATGTAGTCGATTTTTGATGATAAGGAATTTAACCATGATGGCATCGAATAAGTGTCGAGTTCCAAGACATGTTGGTCATCTGAAGAGGGAGAGGTGGATTGAATGGCAACGTATGAGGTTTTGGCTGGACTAAGGGGCATGGTGTCACCTAGTTCATCGAATTCCAATGGACTGGGAACAATCCAAGGGTTGGAAGATGCCAAGGATTGGTAAACCATATTGATTGTAGCAATATGAGGTGCAGTGGGTGGAAGTGGTGTAGGGAAGGTACCCATGAAGCTAGAGTCTTTCAACAAGACAACACCAACGCTTTCATACGTAATCTTGTGATCTCCCAAGAATGGAATATTGTTGGTAGCCGAAACGTGAGCATCAGGTGTGAAGAAATCTAATTGATTGACGATGACAATTTTACCTTGATTAGGGAATTGTACACATTGAAAAACTGATGAAGCAACAATGGTCATAGCGTAGAACCAACTTCTTCCTAGTAACAAGTTGTAATCAAGGGGATAATTGACCACCTCGACGTCAACATAAATAGTTTTACCACCCAATTGGATGGGCAGGGACTAAAGAAGCCCATGCGGATGAAAACCTTGTCCATCGAATGCACATAACATTGTTGGGGATTTATTAAGTGTGGGTTATTTCAAGATTTTCCAATAGGCTAAAGACATGACACGGGTTGAGGCTCCCTCATCCAGAATAGTTTGATGGATTTGTTGATTGTGAACAACAACATCAACTTGGAACACAAGTTGATGAGAGATCCTAGATGTAAAACTATCCAAGTTAAACGTAATACTATTGGATGACTCAATATCAAAAGCACCAATAGAATCTAAGAGTGTTCTACGTTGATTGGGACAGTGTTGTAGAACTTCTAATGTGGACATCGCACAGGGTGCTTGCGCCAGATCGTCAATGATGTTGTAGTGTTGGGAAGCCCGTGAGTTAGGATTAAAAGTAGATTTTTGGATAGTTATCTTAGGAGGGTGCAAGATAGAGTAGAACATAGGTTTGTCGATCTGGAGTGGTCCAGACGACGGATTGATGGATGGAGGGCTAACAGAGGAAGATGATGGATCCTGTGAAGAGCCATTACTGATCTTTCCTTTGTATTGTTTAACTAGTGTGTCGTAAATCATAGAGAGAGTGGTTAGATCAATCATGTTAAAGAGATAGATGTGAGGACTTGTTGAGGCTTCATCATGAGAAGTATGGCTAGAACTAACCCTTGTAGAGGGGGTTTGAGCAACCATAGATTGCTGCTGTGGAAAAGGTTGAGTCAACACGGTGGGTTGATAATTCCATTTAAAGAGTTTGGTCACTTCATCGTGATGTGGACAGTCTCGAGTGTAGTGATCATCACCACAAATGAGACAAGGGAACTTAGGTTTATGCTGTTGTTGTTTCTCACTAGCAGGATGTGGGTTTTGAGCTTTTGGTTGTTCATTATTAGTAGTCTTTTTGGTTTTATTCTTTGTCTTTTTCTTACCCCCAGTTTGTTGTGAAGACGTAGACTGAACAACGTCTACATCAGAAACTTGAGTATGAGAGGGGGTAGAGGATGTGGTCAAACTAGGAATGGATGAAGTGACAGTGCGAGATGTATCTCCTACTAATTGGGACATGGATTGAACTTTGACGAAACCAATAAATCCATCTACATGTGATGAAGAAGAAGGTTTAGATGGGTCAATAGTTGCACAGGTAGCATTAAGAATCAACTCATATAAAGTACCAGACTGGGAATACATCAAATCTAAGTATTGGACCCTAGCAATAGCTTCTTCCTCAGTAACGACACCACCCATAGCAACATCACGAGTGATTGGGGGTAAAAGTGATTTGGAAACCATTCTACCAATAATTGGTCAGGAATGATTTCTTTGATCAACCTACGTCGTCGCCTCCATTCATGAATATGATCAGAGATGTGGACGAAGTTGGTCTAGAAGAGGGAGGTCAATAGTTCAGTACCTGTCTCGTATCGAATATGTAGTTGGAAGTGGGTGAGGAAATACATGGCAAGTGAGTTCAAATCTTGGAAAGATCCTCGTAGTAGTTCAATATACCACTTAGCTACTGAGCCTGTGAGTGTACGCTGGAAAAGTTGTAAACGTATAGAATTTTCCATTAAGGATTTGTATGAACACCACAAATGGAAAGTCATGACATGATTATTGGGGTCTTCTCCAGCCTTACCGTCAAATTTTAGAATATCAGAAGGAAGTTTAGCTGGAATCACTAGCCAGAAAGGATGGTGTAGTATAGGATCATTGGTTAAATGAGACAAATCTGGCAGATCTAGAGTAGCAAGGAAACGCAGTTGTCAATTAACCTATGTATAATACTGGCGAGGCAATGGAACACCAATAGAACCATACATTGGGTTAGGTGGATAGTTGTAACCAGTGGGTCCTCCTACATACGATTGTTGTTGACCAGGATACAAGGGATTTGAAGGGTTTTGAGAAACATTTGTAAGCGAAGGATAACCAGATGGGTTTTGAACATTATATCTTGGATTAGATGTTTTCCCAAACCGAGGGTAAACATTTTTTCCATACGAAGGATACAAATAAGTTCCTTGGAAGAAAGGAGGTTGTTGTATACCTTGATGATTATACCCCCTAAGGAACAATGAGTTTCCTAGGAAATGAACGTTCCATGGATTAGGAGTTGCAGATGAATTGTGTCTAGAGGGTTGATGGTAAGATCCAAAATGAAGTTTCCCCCCATGAGGAGGTTGTCCTCCGACAGGAGGTTTCCCTCCAGCATGGGGTTGTCCCCCAGAGGGAGGTTCCCCTCTGAACGGAGGCTTCCTTCCTAGAGGGGGTTGCCCTCCAAATGGGGGTTTCCCCCAAGAGAGAGGTGGCCCTCCATAAGGAGGTGGCCCCCCGAATGGAGGTTGCCCTCTGGGGGAGGTTTCCCCCCAAACAGAGGTTGTCCTCCGAGAGGAAGCTATGTTTTTAGATTTTGCACACCAAACACAGACGACTGACCGGTATCGCTCAATGGATTATAGCCACCAAGACCAGGTCCTCTCATTTGTTGGGTAGAGATGGTACTTCCAAATGTAACCTGGGTAGTATGGAAAATAGGAGGATTCAAAGCTTGGTACCCAGGGGGAAGTGATGGAGTAGGTCTAGATGATAGTGGTGTACCAATGAGATCTTTGTTAACCACTACATTACCGGGAGGGATAGTTGTAACATGAGGGACCATCGTAGAATGAACCTTTTGGAGAGAAACAATGGAACTTCAACCAATAGACTGAATAGTCGGATCAATAGATGGTGTGATGGAACTAATGATTGTACCAGTAAAGTGGTCTAAAGGTACAACATAGGTATTAAATGTCTCATATGATTGAGACACAACAGGTATATCAGTACCTATGCCTAATCTGAAGAGTTCTCACACTGTGTGTGGGCTACAAAATATCTTAGTAGTCCAAAGGGGGTCTCGGACATGGGGTTCTATGTGGGACCCAGTCGGAATGTCAAAAGGATTAATAACAACAAGATCCCCATCTGAATTCATCTGGAGAAAACGCCTCTCATATCCCATAGGAATGTAGAATGCTTCCATAGAATCTGATATAATACAAAAATCTTCTAAGGAAGCGAAACCTTCTTCTTGTAAGGGTATAGTATCATGAACCTCACTTTGTTGAGGAGAGCCCTCTATATCATGGGGGGGTAAAGGAGTAAAATCTTCCATATTCTTGGGAGGAAGTCCTTGTACTCGACATGAATGGAGTGGAGGGTCGATGTTGGCGGAAAAAAGTCGCCGGAAAAAATCTATGGCTAACTAATGAAAAAGATACAACATACACTAATGAAATCTAGGAATTAGACCAAGAAAACAAGACCTTCTCTCAAATACCATACTAGTTGGTGATGAAATCCAACGTCGCATGATCAAGTCGAGAAGGGGCTAGGATATGGTGGAGTAGTTACAATGGCGAACTGCTTAATGGACTTTCACCTTGGTGCAAGCTTCCATGCAGTAATTGTGGATTTACCCTCTAAGGAGCCCGAGGGAGTTTGACCAATGTCTGTTCTAGGTACAGTAAGACTTCCCTTAACTGTCACCTTGTGTAAGTCCCTAAATATTATGGCAACTAAAGACACCAACTCGCAGTCATCCCCTAGGTGGGTATAGTTGATAGTTCGGTCTGAACGTATGAGCAGGATAACAAGTCTGAAATCCCTCTTGAGAACTGAGGAAAAATGGATCGGTAGAACTTTAGAGGACCCTAAACAGATTCAGAGTTCACGAAGTAGCAAGACCAAATGAAACCAGCTGGACCTCAAGAGGAACCCTTAATATACGATCTAACCACTACAAATGGTTGAACCATGGAGGGAAAATCTCTGTAACTCTCCCGAATGCGACCTCATGCATAGCCCCTATGTGAGAGGGGGATCCCAGAAAGATTATACGACAATTAGATTTAACTCTCCCTATCTCAGGATGCTAATGTTTTTTTTTGAAAACTTTGGAGAGTTATACTCACAGCCTAATCCAAAGTACTAACCTTATCCTAATGTTAGTGGAAGATCCTAAAAATAAAAATTGTTCTAGATAAGTTTTACATTAGCGTTCATTTTATAGTTGTTCTTTACTCAAAAAGGTGTATGAAAGTGAAACTAATGGCTTTTGTGACTCAATTCCCAAAAAGACATAAAAATATGATAAACAATCGTTTCTTTTGATGAATGCCTATTTAAGGGAATGAGAAAAATTGTTTTCACTATCAAACATCTAGATGGAATATCCTCAATCAATTTGTTTCTCTATAAAATTCAATGCAAAGCTAAAAATCTCATGAAATTTCTTCTAATATCCAAACATCAATCAAGAAAAAGAAAATATCCTTCTGCTTTGTATGTGAACGATTGTCAATTTGTGATACAAGATTCGAATGGCATTCAAATTTCAAGATCAAAAGTTAAAATAACCAGAGACAAAACTTCACAAACAAAGACCACACTCTCGCTTAAAAAAATAAGCAAGACAAAGATCAAAAAATATCTACAAAATGAAACCAAAACTCAAAGGTATAAAATGGGATAGACTCTAAAGATCAAACGAGATGATAGACAGGTCTTCGAAATGCTTCAAAAGTTTCCACTCAATCAGTTAAAGGAGGGGAAAGTAACAAGGCACCTCTAGTCACTAAAGACAAAGAGTGATTACAAGAGAACAAAAGAAAATGTCAAAATCCCTAATAAGAGATCAATCCTTAGAAAACAAGGTGGTTTGAGGGCCAATACCAAGATAACTTGAGATGAGAAAACTCTTGAGCTAAAGCCTCAATGAAAAAATTGCTTCAGAAGATGACAAATCTAGAGAATTCTTCACAAAAAAGAGCAGCGCTCTGGTATAAGGGGTATTAGAGCATTGGAGCACTCTGTGGGAGGCTAAGGGGGAGTGTTGGCCCTCTGTAAGTAGTAGAAAGGGAGCGCTCTGCTCCTAAAACCTAGAAAAAGGTACAAAAAAACAAAAATCCTCAAAAACTCAATAAATCAAGGTCTGTATGATGACACAGAGAGGCAATCAACCAGTTCTAAGAAATCAAACAATATGGAGAAGGTCAAGAAAACAAATATATGACAAGATCCAGGAAAGGAAACAAATTAAGTTTTGGCTTCCCCAATGGAGTCACCAATTTTTGTTGTAGGAGAATCTCCCTGCAGACAGGTAGATTTCCTCTTGAGAGCTAGACACTTAACTCTAAGACAAAAAATTCCATTATGGACACTGACATCCCTTTAGATTTGATCAAGCTTATATGAAAATAATACGAAGAAGAATGTGTACCTTTTTAATGTCATTTTTCCTTGCAAGGTCCGAGTTGAGATTCGATCTTGAGCTCCTCGATAGGTCCTGTAGAACAAACACAGATAAAAAGAAATTCCTACTCTACTGAGATTAGCTTGAATATAGGTCTATCTATTGAAGACAAACTCATGTGTGAACACAAATTTGAAGGAAACAAACCAAGCAGTAATTATATTAATGAAAACAAGAAGTACTTATAGTCCTTTGATGGAGGTGCAACAACCTCTTCCAGTTCTCCTTGTCCAACCCATTTTCTAAAACAATCTCCATTGATTGCTTATATGACATCTCACTCATAAGATCATAAGTTTGATGTAATTCTCAATCTCCATTCTGCCTTTCACCATGAGAAGTTCTCCTTATATAACCTTGGAGAGGTTCAACTACTTGAGAGATATTTGGAATAGGTTGAAGATTTCTCTCCTTCAGTTGAGGATCTTCCCTAAGATCATGCCTTGACCATTTATTCGAATCCAACTTCCTTCAGGATTTAAGGGATTCTTCCCTAATTTACCTAAACAAACCTGAAATTTTCTCAAAATGGGGTAGCTCTCCCCTTGAAGGTGCACAGAGCACTCCAACTCTCCCCTAAAGAGGCTCAGGGAGTGTTAGCACTCCCTGACAGTGGTTAGGGGAGCGCTCCTCCATAAAACTCATTTTCCAGTAGTTCTTTCCATGGGAAATGGCTTGTACTCCCTGTCAACTGATTTTTCTTCTTCCAAACTGGCCTTTGAGGTGTCTTAAGTGTATTTATGATGTCATCAGAGGCACGACAAAAGCAGAGTGGCAATATGATGCTTGCAACACTTATGATACTTGTAGTCAAGATGAGACACTTGCGGACAAGATGTGACACTTACAACACTTGTAATGACGACACTTGTGACACTATCAAAGTGAGTAATTTTGAGGTGGAATAGTTTGTGCCCACCTTTTATGGGTAATTTTGATTACCCGCCTCCAACCGACAATGTCCATTACATGATGGATTTCCTTGACCAACCTCGGGCTGAAAAATTTCAAATCTCATCATTTCGCACGACGTACTTTCATGATTTGTGGACTCTTCCTTCCCCATCAGCTACAATGAAAGGGAAAGAGCACCATGGCATGGCCATGCCTTTGTCTTTGGTAGAAGTTGCATACTCAATTATTCAAAGAGCTTCTGTTGACCCCGATCCGACTGTTACGCAAGACTTAGACCCGGTGCTTGAGTCAATTTGGGCTCAGGGTTCCCTTGTCGATACAGATTCTTTAGACTTAGTATTGCCTTCAAACTAGGTGATCATTGAAGCAATGACTAGTTCATACAGACCTTGGGATGATATTCATCATAGATCTTACTTCCTCCCAGAGTTAAGACAAGTTGAAGCAGGTGAATTCACTCTGACTATGACTGGAGATAAAACTTGCCCAATTAATCCTTTAACAACACACGCTATTTATGTTGAAGGAAATATGGAAACAATAGTTGAAATGATACCTATTGACATCTCCAGAACCCCTGGCATCATGGAGAATATCTTCGTCGGAGCGGATTTCTCCCTTGAGGAGATTCAAATCTACATGGATTTATTTAAAGAATTCTGCGACATTTTTTCCTGGTTTTACTAGGAAATGCTAGGCATTGTCTAACATGAAATGACAACTTATTCTGATGTCAAACCGATCCAGTAGAAACTTTGTCCAGTCAATCCTAGGAAATCATCAACTATCAAGGCTGAAGTAGAGAAATTACTAAAAGTTGGTTTCATCTATCCCGTCCAATTGACTCAACGGGTGTCGAATCCCATGCCAGTCAATAAGAAACAAGGTACGATTCGCGTATGTATGGACTTTCGTGATTTGAACATGGCCTGTCCAAAAGATAATTTCCCCACACCATTTATCGCCCAGATAGTCGATGAATGCATTGGTTGTGAGGCATTTTCATTCATGGATGGTTTTTCGGGATACAATTAGATACAGATCAAGCCCAAAGACCAACACAAAACTGCTTTCATTTGTCCATGGGGTACATTCACTTATCGGAAGATGCCTTTTGGTCTAAAACATGTTGGAGCTATGTTTCAGTGGGCCATGTATTTTTCTTTCCACGAACTCAAACAAATATTTGAGGCTTATCTTGATGATTTAACATCACAATCTTGCAATAGAGTGGATCATCCAGCTCACCTTCAACTTATCCTCGAACGGTGTCGTTACTACCGAATCTTCCTTAATCCAAACAAGTGCAGTTTTTGTGTCACGTCAGGTCGTCTAATAGGTTTCATAGTTTTGACAACAGGGATCATGGTCGATCCTATAAATGTCAAGGCAATAGTTCAAATGTCTCCCCTGTGCACCATACCTCAACTTCAAAGTCTGTAGGGAAAAGTGAACTTTTTACGGTGTTTCATCGCAAACTATGCCAAGATCACAAAGGATTTCATGCGTTTATTGAAGAAGGATGTTTCTTTTCATTGGGATGAAGCCGCTTAATGCTCTTTCACGGCATTGAAAAAAGTCCTCATATCTACCCCTCTGCTTCGACCACCTAATTATAATAAATATTTATTATTATACTTGGCCACTCTGGAGTCGACCATCGATATGGTCTTAGTTCAGGAGGATGATTTTCTCTTAGAATACATGATTTATTACCTGAGTTGAGGCCTAGTTGGACCAGAACTCAATTATTCTCACATTGAAAAACTTGCGTTGGTAGCAGTCCATGCCATCCAACGGTTTTGTCATTACATTTTATTTCGAAAGAACACCGACATTGTCGTTGTGAATCCTTTTCAATACGTATTAACACGATGAGTCATTGGTGGAAAGATCAGTAGATGGATAGTTATCCTCCAAGAAATCGATTTGGAATTCATTTCGGCGAAATCCAAAAAGTCACTGGTCTTTGTGGAACTCATATCAGAACTGTTGGTTGAATCAGGTGATGTTATACCCGACGTGTCACCTATCAAAGGAGACATGTTTTTGATCACGTATTCTGACCCCTGGTATGGATATTTACTTGTCTATATTCAGAATTTGATGTTTCCCACCTCTGATTCTCATGATGAGTGTCGTCGTATATTCCATCAAGCTAAGAACTATCTCATACTCGAGGACACTTTGTATCATCGAGGTGTAGATTGCATCCTTCGCCGATTTCTCACTCATGAATAAACATAAATCATGCTTAACAATTGCCACACTAAAACATGTGGTGGTCATTTATCTGGGTTGGAAACAACCCAAAAGATTCTACGAGCTGGTTACTTATGGATGACATTAATCAAAGATTGTGTTGAATCGGTCAAGAAGTGACACCTGCATTAGATCTTCTCTCAGAAGATGAGGGCACACCTCTCTCCCATGTTCCCTGTTATTACCATTGGTCCCTTTACTAAATGAGGGATTGATTACACTACATGAAACCCCCCTTTGGAAAGGGGGCACCATTTATCATCGTAGCAGTAGACTACTTCACCAAGTGGGTCAAAGCTATGCCAATGTTCAAATATGATGGGGAGACAACAACTCTCTTTTTATTCAACTAAATAATAGCAAGGTTGGGCATCCTGAGAGAGATTGTCACTGACCATGGAAGTCACTTTCAGAACAAAATAATGACTGAGTTAACATTGAATCTTGGGTTGTGGAAAGAACATTAATCACCCTACTATCCCCAAGAGAATGGTCAAGTAGAAGCTGTAAATAAATCTCTGAAGACCATTCTACAACAAATGATCAATTCTGCCAAGTCAAATTGGAATTTGATGTTATACTCCACATTACGGGCTTACCAAACGTTTGTTAAGACTGCAACTATTTTCTCACCTTTTCAACTCGTTTATGGGCTGGAAGCGGTCTTTCCAATAGAGTTCCAGATCCCATCGTTAAAGTTGGAAGTACAATTATTTCTAGACACTTCACCACTTGAAGAGCGGTTAATTTACCTTGAACAACTCAATGAACAACATCGTGATGTGTCCCTGTCTAACGAGGCTCACAAGAAAAAATTCAAGTGTCAGTATGATCGGTCCATTCATCTTTAGATTTTCTCTAAAGGTGACCTTGTCCTGGTCTATGACCAAGATAAGGACCCCTTGGGGGTAGGCAAGTTCAATCCCATGTGGCTCAGACCTTTCATCGTAAAAGAAGTACTACAAAAGGGCACTTATCGTCTGGTGGACTTTGAGGGAAATGTTTTGGCAGAGCCTAGAAATGGGATCTACCTCAAAAAGTATTACTCATAGGTGGATCGCCTTGGGTGACTTTTTGTAACATATGTAAAGTCTTTGTACTATTACTTTTTAGTTTCGTCTTTCAGTTTTATGGACGTGTCATTTTTAATGTTATCTTTTTCACTGTGGCATATGTCAAGTGAATCAGAGGTGTTCATGGTGTTCACAGATGGCACTAGCTGACACACTCGGAGGCTTGCCTCCGCAACTTGGGTTATTTTTACACCTTAGGGCCAGTTGCTATCTTCAGGAGGTATTTGTTTAGGTGATACGACAAACAATGTCACCGAATACAACACAGTTATTGAATTTTTTTTGTGACGCTTTGTCACTTGGTATCTCTCACCTCCGGGTCTATTTAGACGCTCAGATGGTTGTGTCTCAGTTAAATGGAGTCTACCATGTTCATGACCCCACTCTACACTGACGGTTTCTTAGGGTATGTCTCTTAGAATGAAGCTTTGATTATATTACATATTTTCATGTTCCTAGGAGATTAAATCAAGTTACAGATACTCTAGCTAATCATATATTAGATTGGCATCTCGACCACGT
>JASDQU010099772.1:862595-883777 GCA_032191745.1 Picea mariana | reverse complement strand
AATAGTCATAATCTTATTTTTCTTCAGTTGCATATCTTCATTTACTTTCTTGGTCTCTAACATTGTTATTGATCTTTAGATTTCAAGCCCAGATACAAACCCTCTTACAAAAAGAATTTTCGTTTATACAGTCTTCCAATGGTCATGTACAAATGAACAATTGCACCTCTTCAATATAGGAATGTATCTCTTCATTATAAGTATGTGATTTCCCCCACCGGATGGGGTGACACCTTTCTATCACTTAATACATGGAACTATGGCGATGAGTGTAGTTAAATCCCCTCTCTGCCAACCTCCCCCTCCATCAACTCACTATTCCTAACATTCATTCAGGCAAGAAGTTAGTGCACTGGGATAGTCAAGAAGGTTTAATGGCACACCAAGCTTGGCCATACGGAACTGGTACGATGCAGCAAGGTAACATCACCTCAGCATTCATGTCACCCCAAACTATCATTTCTCTTGTCGTCATGCATGTAATCTCTTGGTGTGCTTCTTATTTCCAGTGTTTTCCCTCGACTCTACATTCTCCACCTGCATTCTCTGTCTGAGTGAGTCGATCCTGTATCATTTTTCTTCCTCCCATGAACAACTTTCCCTTCATATATTCTATCAATTTTCTTCCCCTCGAGTCCATATTTTCCATGCCTTGTGAGAGAGACAAGTCCAAGAGCAGGATAACCTACTACAGTATGGTAGGATGAAACTGGCACAAGTCTCTCCTTATCTTTCTCTAAATATGGGGAGCATCTTTGTCTATTATCCTTATTCTGACCAAAGATGGCATGATGATTCCCATCCTACATCCCAATTCCATGTCCCTGAGCTAAACTATGGAGGTTGTATACTGGAGGAAGATATTCCTCCTAAATATGAGGAGGACAGCATGGAGAAAACAAAACCAACTGGTACTGAATGACCTCCCCTTGAATTTTCCTAAGGATTCCATGGGAGGTTGTGTGGTGAAAGAGGAAATCCCTCCATAGATGCAGGACGACTTCATGCAAGACGCAACCCCCAATTTTAGTGGAATGCACAATGAATCCCCGAGAATGGATTTGGGTGACTATTTGGGTGAGGAGGAGACCCATATGGAGTTGCACACAGGAGAGAAATCTCATCTAGCCTTGGTACGCCATGATTTTTCTAGTTCCTACAGGATCATGGAGGACCATTTAAAACTGATATTTGAGATGAGACAATATATGGTTGATCATCTTCACAACTAGCACATCCTTAGTAGAGGCCTTGACATGTTGTTTGATTCCCCGTCAAGAAATTCTGTGAAGATTCGATGACCAACATGCTTCCAGTCCTTTGGCTTCATAGTTCAACATGATGGAATTCCAGGTTCACCTCACATCTAGTTTCTTTAATGTTAGGATTTCATTTTTATCTAGGATGCATTTGCAATCAAATTTTGTTGAAAATAGACTCTGGTCTACTAGCTTTCCCAAGAACAATTCAGGCCACCTGTTCTTTTTTCCATACATATGGCAAAACATGTGGTAGGTTTTGATGTATATTTGGACATGTGTTGCTTTTTTGACATCTTAAGGTAACACAAACTCATTTTTATTTACAAAAAAAAAATAGTATGTTCCTTTTCAATATAAGATATTAATCATACTATTTTAATTAATACAATGTCAATGAACCATTTTTCCTTTTATATCATTTAGTCGCATTTTCAATTGGGTCAATATATTTTGACTATCATGATTTAATTAACTTTTTACCTTACCATAGCTAAATATCACCATGGTTTGCAAATACCATGTGCACATACTAGGTGCTCTTTCACTTTTTCCCTCTTTCTTTAAATCTACTTTAAATTTTTCTTTTTCTTTAATCCAATTTCACTTTTACCTTTTTCTTTATTCCACTTTCATATTTACTCCTCTTTTCCGTAAACTCCACTTCCACCTAACTTTTCAACTTTTGTTATTTATTAAAGTCATATTTTTATTTAGTCCACTTTCATTTCCACTTTTTCATAAACTCCGTTTCCACTTAACTTTTCCACTTTTGTATTTATTAAAGTGATACCAAGGTCACATTTATATTTAATCACTTACTAACCTTTGAAATATATTTGATCACTTACTAAACTTTGACATATATTTGATCAATTACTAACCTTTGACATCAATGACAATTTATTCAACAATTGACTGCCTGAGTGGATCTAACCATTGGTGGTTTCTAGAAATTTTTTGGGTTGAAGGTTTGTCCAACATTGGCCTAACAAAAATGATGACCAAAACTTGCTATGAAATATTGACTACTGTGTTGATATCATAGACTCAAGGATTCTCAATGTTGCATAAATGAGTTTCCCTTCGAATTCACTATGAAGTGATGGTGGACGATAAAGTATTCAAGAGGGAGACTCATCAATATTCATTATTTTCATCATGATATTGTCTCAACAGAATATGCAGTCACCAGGATAACTCAACTTGACCAATGTAGTAATTGAAGTTGTCTCATTCTTTCAAAGCACTCGACTAGGCGATCCCCTATATTCTAGTAGTCCACTATGTTCTTGTATATTTTACTACATTTCCATGTCATACTCCACTATGGTACTTCTTGTCTTCATGTTGACATCAATGCCAACACGATACTTCCATCAATTTCCCCCTTTGGAATTGATGGAAACACATAGTAAAACAAAATGCTCCCTAACAATGAGTAATTATTTTGCATTATTTTTCTCCCCCTTTGACATCAATCTCAAGGCCTTTGATACTATAATGAGGTTCATCACCAATTTTCTTATGCCCAGACTTATTTTCTTTTAAGTGTCAATACTTGTCATTTTTTTTTCTTGCTCCCCTTGTCAACATTTATCCCCCGTCATCATGACTTTTTTTTTAAATTGTAGGGAGATTAATCCCATCTTTTTCTTTAGATGTTCAAATTATTCTTTAGGCATGGGTTTAGTGAATTTTTTTTCTATATTCTCCTTTGAACCAACATACTCAAATATAACCCTTTTGTCACTAACTTTCTCTCTCAAGCAATGATACTTGATGGGTATATGTTTGGTATTTGCATGTATAAATGGATTATTGGAGATGTTGATGGCACTTATATTGTCACAATAGAAATGTATCAATTGATTACATTCAATTTTAATATCCTTCAATTTTTCGATCATCTATAATATTTTAGTGAAACATTCAGTAGCTATAATATATTTGTCCTTTGTTGTAGATAGTGAAATTGATGATTGTTTTCTACTTGACCACGAGACTAGATATTCCCCTAAGAAAAATGCATTTCCACTAGTGATCTTTTTGTTATCAACACTACCAACCCAATAAACATCTGTGTACAAAATTAGTTTAAATCATTTATTCCTTGGATATCATAAGTCGAAGTTTGATGTTCCTTTATGATATCTAAATATTCTCTTCACAACCATCACATGTGATTCATTGGGAGATGATTGAAATATTTCCACCATTTCTACTTCCTACATGCTATTAGGTCTGGATGCAATTAAATATAGTATGCTCCCCACCAATGATCTGTATATAGTTGAATCTACAAAAGGTGACTCATCTTCCTTGTTGATTTTGCAACTATTTTTTATTGGAGTGCTAAGAGGTGCACTTTCATCCATTCAAAACTTTTTAAGTGTCTCTTTTAGGTATTTGGATTGAGTAATAAACATTCCTTTAGGTGACTGAGTGATTTGAAGTTCAAGAAATAAAGTTATCTCTCCAATCATAGAAATTTCAAACTCTTTTTACATTTCTTAAGAAAATTTATGACTTGATTCATCATTGTTGTAACTAAATATGATGTCATCCACATAGACCACTGTGACTAAAAAACGTATTTTTCAATTATAAGATATATATTATGGTTAGACATGCATATTTCGAATCCTTGTTGTAGTAGGTACTTATCTAGTCTTGCATACCATGCTCTCGGTGCTTGTTTAAGTCCATAGAGTGCCTTCTTCAATCTATACACTTGTTCTTCTTTTTCTGGTTGTTCAAATCCTTCTGGTTGTTCTGTGTAGACTTATTCTTTTAGGTCTCCATTAAGAAATGAAGACTTTACATCCATATGATAGAATTAAAAATTATTAAAGCATGAGTGTGCTATAAATAATCTTATAGCTTCCATTCTTGCAACTAGAACGAAGGTTTATTCAAAGTCAATCCCTTCTACTTATGCATATCCTTTGAAAACTAATCTTTCTTTATTCCTTATAACTTGACCATCTTCATTGAATTTATTTTTTTAAATACACCTGGTCTCTACCACATTTTTGTTTTGGTCTTGGGACAAGTTCCCAAATCTGGTTTTTCTCTATTTGATCAAGCTCTTCATTCATGGTTTTGATCCATTCTTCATCTTTCCTGGCCTTTGTAAATTATTTGGGTTCTATTAGGGAGAGAAATGATTGTTCTGATTCATATGTTAATTTTCTTCTTGTTTCAACTCCAACACTTTTATTACCAAGGATTTGACTTTCAAGATGCTTTCATTGTATTTTCCTTGATGGTTCTTTTGTATCTTGTCTTGGTGATTCTTCCTCTTTATTTTCTTCTTCACTTTTTGATTCATCATCTTGTATTTATTTAATTTATTCATCATCATCATCTCTTATCCTTTCATCAAATTATGGATTACCTTGAGATTTGATCCCTTTTGTTTTTAGATCATCCACTTTTACAATTTCACTTTCCACAATCTTGTGTAGCCTTAGATTATAAAATTTGTAGGAATTTTTTTTGGATAAGTAACTAAGAAATATGCTTTCATAGGATCTGGAATCAAATTTTCCTAGGTTATCATCATCTCTCTTTATATAGAATTTGCTCCCAAAAACTCTGAAGTGTTTAACTGATGTTGGTCTGCCAAACCACAACTCATATGGTGTTTTCTTGTGGTTAAATATAAGTCGTGATCTATTAAGTATGTACACTAATATATACACTTATTATCTCCAATATATATCTAGGAGTTTGGATTCATTTAATATGGTTATGGCTACTTCTTGAACAATTTTATTTTTCCTTTCAACAACTCAATTTTGTTGAGGAGTTCTTGGAGCTAAAAAGTGTCTTTTAGTTCCATGCATTTCACAAAATTAATTGAACTTATTTGAGGTAAATTCTTCTCTATTGTATGATCTTTGGCACTTTATTTTGAGATCGGTCTCATTTTCAACATGTTCTTTGAAGACTTTAAATTTTTCAAATTCTTCTGTTTTTTCTTTGAGACAGGATACCCAAGTCATTCTTGTATAGTCATCAATGAATAAAATGAAGTAATGTTCACCTTGCATACTTTTAGTTTTTGTTGGTCCACATAGGTCATTATGAACAGTTTCTAATGATTTTGACGTAGAGTATTCATTTCGATTGAATCTTTCTTTTGTCTACTTCCCATGTTGGTAGTGCGTACAAACATAGTTTGAAGGTTTTATAATCTTTGGCATGTCTTTAACAACTTCCTTTATACTTAATTTTATCAAGTTATTGAATCTTATGTGTACCATTATTTTTTTCCATAGCCAACTTTCATCTATTTGACCCATGCATCATTTTTATTCTTGTTCTATGTTTAAGATATATACATCGCTTGATGTCATTGGTGCAACGACCACTAATTTTCCCAAGTCTTATTTTCTAATTTTACATTTTGAGAGTCAAATATGAGAATGTGTCCTGGATCACATGTTTGGATCACATTGAGGAGAGTCAAATATGAAAATGTTTCATTGATCACATGTTTGGCTCACACTAAGGAGATTATGATTCAAATTTTCAACTAATAACACATTTTTTTCTTTAGCTCTGTTATTTCCTATATTGATTGTACCCTTTCCAAGTATCTTGGTAGAGACATCATCTCCAAATATAACACTTCCTTTTTCTTTCCTTTTTAGATTGAGGAATTTGTTTTGATCTCCTGTCATATGCTTTGACCATCCACTGTCAACATACCATTGGATTCTTTTATTCTTGGCATATAAGGATACCTTACATTTTGTTTCCTTTTCTTCTATTTTTTTTCCTTCCATATCTTCTTATATTTTTCTTCTTGACTGTTGGAAATACTTGTCTTCATGGAATATTTTGATAGTCTACAATTACTAGATTTATGACCATAATTGTTGCATTTGTAGCATTCAATATTATAATATTTTAATGGAGAAAATGAATTATAGTTTTTACTCCTTTGATTTCTATTAGACTTATTGTTCCTATGGCCATATTCTTGAAAACTTTTATAATAGTTCTTTCTATAAGCTTTACAGTCTAATGCTTTATGCCCAAAATTATGACAATAAAAACAATAGCCAAGAAAGAATTGTTGATACCTTTTGTGGGAGTTCTTCTTGGAGTCGTATTTCTTCTATACTCATTTATTTTTGGAGAGAGTGCAAATATCCATTTATTAGAGCCAATATTTATCTAGTTCCTTTCTCTTTTGAAGGAGCTCTGAAGGAAAGCTGCATAAGTCTTTGGACTTTTATCACTTTTTTGTATTCCATATTTTGAACCTTTATTAGTTTCCTTGAGATGATAACCCAGACTAGCATTATTACTTGAAGGTCTTTGACTGTTAAGGTTCTCATCCAATATTTTTGAACTACTTTAAAACTTTGAATGATAAGTTCCTTTCTCAAGTTTCCTTCTTAGAAGAACTATTTCAACCTCTAATTTTTCATAGTTTTTTTCCTTGTCATTAAGTTGTTTACTTAAGACTTCTTCAATTCTTTTAGCTTCTTGTAGTTGAGTTTTCAAATCAATAATGATTTTTTCTATTTTCTTGATTTTTTTAAACTTCTTCTTATCTTCATTTTTGTTCTTCCTTATAGTTTAACAGTTGTTATTTTAATGATTTGTTCTCCCTTATACATCTTCTCAGTTCTTCGAGGGCACTAATGAGTTATCCTTCAAGATCAACTTCAACTTCTGGGTTTTCTTCATTTTCATAATTATTATCTTCAATAGTATCAGTTTGATTTTCTATTCCCACAAACAAAACCTTTGTATCGTCATATTCACTCATGTCATATGAGCTATTGTCTTCTTTAGAATATTTTTTTTTCTATTTCTTATAGAATTTCTTTTTGTATTGATATTTACCCTTTTTATGTTATTTTTGGTTTTAAGCTTCTTCATTGTCACTACATTTTTCCTTGGGATAAGGACATTTGGAAGAAAAGTGTCCAATTTTTCCACAATTGAAGCATTTGAAAGGTAATGTCCCTTTGTATTTTCCAGATCCTTTCTTAAGTTTCTTAATGAAGTTTGCTTCTTCCTCATTGGATTTTTCTGAGTTTCTTTCATTTGATACATGTTCATGGTTTTTAGCTCCTTTTAAGACTTTGAAAGTTGTTTCACCTTTTGAAGGTTTTCTTATCCTAATCTCATTTCATAGGCTGTGACAATCCCATGTATTTCATCCATTGTGATTTTTTCAATATTCTCTCAATCTTCAAAAGGTAGATACTTCATATCTCATTGGGAGTGATATTAGTACCTTTTGGACTACTATTTTGTCATATAATTCTTCTCCTAGTCATCTGATTGTGTTTTCAATTTCATCTACTATTAGAAGATACTCTACAATGTTTTCTTATTCTTTCATCTTCAAGCTTTGAAACTGTCCTCTGTATGTTTGAAACTTTTCTTTCTTGATTTTGTAGTTTTCCCCAAATATATTTTGATGATTTAGAAAGCATGACTTTGACAAATATATTATTTTATAATCCACCCTATAACATACCCGACCACCCAAGTCGGGTCATGCCACCGAAAAGTTTTCATGCTCTGATACCATATTGTAACATACCCGGGTACATGCAAAAATGATATAAAACAACTCATCATCTTAAGTACATTTGCATTTACAATTTGGGGTTCGTCCTAGGGGTATTACAATCCCCTCCCCTTATTTATGCATTATCGTCAGTGCATTAAATACCATGTACCATTCACATTCTTTAAAAATCTCAAATCATTATCTATTGGAAGCTTGTTATCCATCTGGTGCTCTACTTTCCAGCACCAATTATGGTATTCATACTATAGCTAGATGTCAATTTCTCTATTCCATAGAGTTGATTCTGGGAATAATTCATCTCACTGTTCCATTTGACACACCCTCCTTATGGAAGCTACCATGCCATAAGCATCCTTGGATTGCCTCCTCCTTGTTGCACTCACCCTTCCAGGCTCAGAAATCCCTTCAATTCTACACATTCCTTTAGCAATCCATCTTTTCAAGGCTTTCACACACAAGGAGAGCGCTAACCCATTACTAGAACCCCACCAAGGTTCTACAATTATAGGGCTTTAGTGTCCTCAACAGTAGTTGTTGTTTCCATCATTTCAACTTTAATCAAGATTATCTCATCTGCATCACGCACATGCAATTATCATGAGATAACATTATAAAAATTCCATTTTAGAAATCAAATTAATTTCATAAGGGATTCGACTTTTCCCAAAATATGAAATTTTATTTCATAATTTTTCATCTTTTTTGCAATAATAGAATGTAGTATTCCTTCTGGATTTCAGCAAGCACCATGTTGAATACCATTTTTCCTGCAATGATTCTATCTTTCATACAACCAACAGATTGTCAATATTTCATGTACATCATATTTTAATTGCAATAAGTACAAAAACTTATGCAATGATCTTAGAATTGCCTACACCTAGCAATCCATTCAAAATTACCAAACAATTTGTTTGATAGAATGAATCATCATTCTATGCATATGCTTGTTCGCAATAAATAAAAGTAAGTTCATTATTTCAATTTTTTGAACACAAACATTTATGTAGTCACTATTCATGTGACTACCTGACTTGCAACTTTTATGTTGCAATATCTAACAGTTCCTGAAATGTTCTCATCTCCATGAGTTAGAAACATTTCTGTCATTAGTATAATTATTTCCATTCAAAAACATATATACATGCACTCACAAAATGCATTTAAGTATACAATCATATCATTTATGAGTGCAACTCTGCCACTTACTAGACATGAGTGAAACTCTCAATGCTTATTTATACAATTCACCTTTGTATTGATTTTCAGAATGATATTTATCTAAGTCATGTATCTAACCATTCATAAATTGTAAATCTAGCCAATGTCTTGACACATTCTCCACACACTTCACATTGTTTTCTCAATTACTTGGATGTCTTCCTTTTCGACCCAAACACTACACCAAGAATACAATCCTATGGTGTTTATTAGTGTTAACAAAAAGGTTATAGTCCATGTTTTATTTAAAGGTAGTAATCTCATTGGGTATTTGTGTGGTACATAAACTTTCTATATCCATACCTTGCCATATCCAACCATGTCCTGGTCTCATACATGACTAGCTTTCCTAGCATCATTCCTATAACAAGTTCTTATCTTTTATTTCTTTAGTTATTACCTCATAACCAAATTAACATGGCATTCTACTATGTGCGTGTGTGCATTCAAAGGCTAAAACTATTTGATAATTATAGCAGGCCTCTATCCTTTACCACACGTAGTGGTAACTTATTCTTGTTAATGCACTTAAATAATACCATATTGCGTATTATAAAAATTCAATTTGGGGAAATTATTACCTGAATTTCCCTTCGGAAATTATGCAACATAATTTCAAAAGAGAAATACTTACCTACATAACTTCCATTAAACAAATTTAATGCTACCTGATTAGATGATGATGGTAGAATATCTCATGCCTCTTTATCAGTCTTATAATCAACATTCCAACTTTTTGTTGCTTCCTTCCATGTGGAGCAACATTATCAACAACACTTGCAAACATGCAAGCATTCTCACTCTATGGTTGTCCCAACAAGCCATAACATACTTGTTGCTACAGTAATGGCAACAACTTGTTTCTCCATGTATCACTTTTCCATGTTTATCCCAGAAGTCTTCAATTCTTCCAGATTCCTGAATCTTCATGTGCTCTTCACTGTAAACCATTGTGCATTATTATTTATGACCTGAGCACTTTCTAGACAAATTTCTCTCGACTGCCTTTTCTTTTCCATCCAAATACTAAACTGATATTAACCTTCATCTTTTATTTATTTCCTAGATCCATCTATCCCAGCCATACTTGGATGAATTATAATTCCAATCATGTTGTCTTATCGACTTTGGATCTTCAACATCCATTTACTTTTCAAAATGATCCACTTCAACTCTTTCTTGACTGAATATTTTAGTATTTGAGTTTTCTTGCACTATTCTCTTCTACTTGCCAACTATCCTCAAACTTAGCTTGCATAGCCAATCTCTTAGCATACTGTAAGGATGGACATATGCCTCATTCTCTAGTTGCATAGAACTAATTAAAAGTACTTAATAATTATTTTAATTTAACATCATAATTCAAGTGATACTTCCACCCCCTGGAAATGTCACTCATTTATCTATGCCACTTGAGATGGAGTCTTCTTAGGAACCATCTCTTTTGCATTCAAAACCATGCATGGAACCATTTTCTTCTTCATGGTTCTTTACTGACTCTCTACAGAGATTCATTTCACATTTAAGTATTTCTTTGTTTTGACATCTCCATGCTATTGTGGAAATATATTCAATACCTTTGGAATGCATCAACAATCCTCTACTATTCTTGCTTTCCCTCTTGGAGTGTTGTTCTACATTCCCATTAGCTTGATATCTACCTCATGATTTCTTCTTCCATTATCCTAGGATGTTCATGGACTTGCAACTACATATTATGAAGATATTAATTTTCATCATTCCACTATTATTTGTATCCCTCTTATCCATATCCTACATGACCCAATTATATTTCCAGTCATGTTTTCTCAGTAACCTTGGATAATTAACACCAAATTTCTTCTTGAAGTACTTGATTTATCCCTTATTTATATGATCATATCAACACATGGATTTTCTTGATGACTATTACTTTCTCTTGTCTTGACCAATCTAATTCCAACCTAACTTTGATAATCCCATTCCATCATGCCATATTGATTCACCTATGCTACAAATGACACTCCTTACTTATGTGCACTTTCATTTCTTTACCCTTGAAGTGATTCCCTTCCTACCATGCTTCCACTGTGCACTATGATAACCAAAAGGGAAGCATTACTCTATAATTTCATATCTAACCCCTGGATATGATGCACTCTTTATCCATATATGCATTAAGTCTCTTTCTTTATCTGATTACTATCATTTTGATAGTCAATTCCTTTTATAATAGATCTAACTCCAATGTATTGCTTAATATGTATATTGGTTTCTTTGGGAGTGAATGTAAACTAACTCATTCACTACATGATCTATTCCTTTTCAAATATTATATTTAATACTTTACTAACATGAGTGAACTTCCTACAACGGCTTCCCAAGACTTTATGGCTGCACCCATATTCATACCTTAACATTTTGTAGTCTTGGATTTTTTTATCATCTTATGAAATATTTTTGTCATGGAACTATTTCCCTCGGTACCTCTGGTTATATTTAACTAAATTTCACCCTTCTCACCTCTTAAGAAATAAAATTTTTTAACTCTGCAAAAATGTTCAGCCAACAAATTTGTTAGGCTAAATAATTTAACAAATTTATGAAATTATGTACAATTGCATTCCAATAATGCATCATAATTCCTTCTTCTTATATCTTGTGAAAATTAAATGCCCAAATAAATTTTATGGGTGGATAATTAGACTCATCTATCCAAGACCTTTCTAATGACTACTCCCTTTCTCAATTCTAAGTCTTGAGCAGAATGTTATGGTCATTTGAAAATTGTCCGTTAATTTTTTTGTTCACACTTCAACTTGGTGCAAATCTGCGTTGTAATTATGCATTTTTGTACCTACTCCATTGGAGTTTTTCTAAGAGATGAATTTTTTTTCTTCATACACATATTTTAGACAATCTATCCAATTTTCACCTCTTTCTGGGTTCTAGGCTGCTAGTTAGAACCTGTTGAAGTTCTAGGCCAATTAGTGTTTTGTTCTGGAATGCTATAGGTACCTTCTTTGCCATCTTAAATATTTTTAACATGCCTATAGTTTTAATTCCGCTTTATGAATGTCTTCTATGGTTCAATAAATTTCCATAGACTGCTCATGTGCCTCAATCTGATTCTGGAGCATAAATTTATGGCCCTTCAAAGTTAGTTGGGTCTTAAAATTTACCCTCCATTGTTTGTCCTATAACTTCCTCATAAAAGCTCTGTTTGAGGAACGATTTGCACCATGAGAAAGATCTCTCCAGGATAATTTTTTTGAGATACAGAGATGAAGTGTACCTTGGTACACTCTGTTCTCAGGGTTTTTCAGTAGCTAAAAATGTTGTTTAGGGACTCAAAAACATGCTGCAAAAAGATGACCTTCAAACAGTATAAAATGTTGCAAAAATTTACTAGTTTTCTGATGTTGTAAACCATCCAAACGACTTCACGTGCACAAATTTCAACTTGTACACCCATATTTAGCATGTGCAGCAACACTATAAGGTAGCTCATGCTCCACGCACCTATAACCAATATGGATCACTTCTCTATCACACCAATAACTGGTGCACACTACTTTTGTGTCACGCACCAATATCCACCCCGCACAATTGTGTTTCATGCACTAATACATGTTGCGTGAAATTTTTGTGTCGTGCACTAATATTCCACATGCATTGCACTCTACGTGTTGCACCATGTCAAATTTTAGTACACCCCCATCGTGCACTAGTACTCTACGCACACCATTAGTTAAATTGTTGTACGAAAGCCTATACCCACATTGTGCATGCACCAACAAAATTCCTCTCTACTCTGTCAATATTGTGCACACCACCCACGCCATTATTATACATGCGCAAACTGCGTGTGCCAGTATTACACATGTGCCACTCAATCTGCACCATGCAATGCTAAATTTAGTGTGCACACCCATGCACCGATATTTTTCATGCATTACCACTCTACATCGTGCAACGCAAAATTTAAGTGTGCACACTCGCACACCAATATTTTTAGCACATTACCAATCTACACCATGCAACGCCAAATTTAAGTGTGCCAACCCGGGCACCAATATTTTCCACGCATTACCACTATGCATCATGTAATGCCAAATTTAAGTGCTCACACCCGCGCACCAATATTTTCTGTGCATTTCCACTCAGCACTACGCAACACCAAATTTAAGTGCGCACACCCTTTCCATGCAATTCCACTCTGCACCATGCATTTCCAAATTTAAGTGTGCACACCCTTTCCACGCATTGCCACTCTGCACCGCATAGCGCCAAATCTTAGTGCATGTAGAAATGCACCCTTATTTTTCACACATCACAAGCTTTTCACTACACATCATGCATTTTTAGTGTGCACACATGCACACATTTAGTTTTATGCGCATCAATTCCTCGTGACTTCCACTACAGAAATTAGGGCTTTTGCCTAAATTTTTCCCAAATTTCACCATAGACATTCTGCAACTATGAAATTTGTTCAATTTCACCCTGATAACACCAATTCAACCTCTACAACAACAAATCATTATTGGTTGAAATTTCTGGAATGATTTTTTCCCAAACTCAATTCACGAATTGAGAATTTTAATAAACTAATATCGCTCCATCTGTCATGGCTTCTTTGTAACTTCAAATTCGACCAATTCCAGGTCTAAAATTGCTAGAACAGATATTAAATTAAGAATATCTCACTACTTGGCCAAATTTCTCAATTTTCACATGAATTTAACAACAGAAACTGGGGCTTTTGCCTAATTCCACGCAATTGCTTCTAATTTTTACCATGGATGCTCTGTAACTTGAAATTTAACCACTTCGGAATCAATTCTCTATGGAATTTCACTTCAACTCAACTTGCTCGGCCCTTCCAGGCTCAGTGTTGAAAACTGGAGTTCTGATACCATATTGTAACATACCTGACCACCCAGGCTGGGTCATGCCACTGAAAAGATTTCATGCTCTGATATCATATTGTAACATCCCCAACATCCAACTAGGCTATGCCACATTAAATTTCCGAACTATATGAAAATTAAACATATACACACAAAAACTCTTGCGGAAATTTATATATAAAACCTAAAATAGACAAATACATTATGTAAATGCATAGATTCATATGGAAATAACAATAAACATATACATGCAACATAGACAAGAAATACCCATAAATATAAAGACAAGTATAAACCACACACATGAAAAACCCATAAAAATAAACATAGAAATAATAATGACGTATGTAATTTAACATACAATTGACACTTATCTTGTAAAATGTCACCAACTGTGTGTGGACCTTCCATGAACCTCCCAACCTTAGACCACATTTCTCATCACTCTCAGCAGTGGGTCACCCTCGAGCTAGGACTAAATTCCACCCGGGTAAAGGGATTCCTCACTAGGATGATGTATATCAGACAACAGGAAAGACTTCGTCACATGTGTCAACTAAAACTAACATCCTACAGTCCCTCATTCCTCACATGCATGTCCCATCCCAGGAAGTGTGCCCCTTTTCTGCTCAATAATCCTTTGATTTCCCCACTTCCCTTCCAAGGCTTCAACAATAGGCCAAACAAGAAGTCTCAGAGCCTTGTAGCTGCAGTTTGGCACCTTTGGGAAATCAATTCCCAACAATTATCTCACCTAGAGAGAAATTTGTCACGGGCCTGACAAATCACCTCTTCAATATCCCACGGGCCTGATAACCTGCTTCTTCAGTCCATCTCCCAAGCTAACCAGGTACAGATACATGAACAGGTATGGATACAAGTACATGTATGGATACAGGTACAGGAAGGTATGGAGGACAACTTCCTAAGTGAGTCCCTTATGATGGAATGAATGAATGATTCAATGAATGAATGAATGAATTCCCCTCTGCAAATGAACTAAGTTCAAGCTATATGTATGCATGTTCCCAAGATGACACTTGTCATGTTGAGAGCTACTTTGGTCCACTTGTCCCCATCTTTAGAACTTAGGATAAAATAATTATCCATGCTTTATACTTTAAGGAATATTAATATAATATTCCCTTTTGGCTTAAGCTCCCTAGATTATCCCTTTTCCCTAAATTTTATCCCCCCCCATTTCCCCAACTAGTTGATTTTAGTCCCTCGTACTCTTTTATCGTGGTTGGTCTACACGCAACAATGTATTATATTAATGATATGAGTATTTACATATACAAAAATAGGCTCATTGGCCTTTAGCATCTAGGCTCTCTGGCTTAATTCAACACATAAAATTCCTAGCTTATAATAACTGGCTCACCAGCCTATAAACACAACATATACACAAAAGGCTCGCTAGCCTCAAAATTGTGAGCACTTAAGTTTGTTGTGCATGGTATCCTGGAATGTGCACACTTCGTCATTTTAGTGCACAATACATGTGCACACTACACCATGGAAGGTGCATGCAAAAATGATATAAAATAACTCAACAACTTAAGTACATTTTCATTTACAATTTGGAGTCCAGCCTAGGGGTATTACACACCCAGAATTGTATTTACAACTCTTTAATTAGTATTGCAGAGTTTCTTTGTAGTTGTGTAAGAAGGAGTAGTTTCTGGTACATCATAAACCTTTATCACAGATAACCAGACATCACATCCCAGTGCCATTAGGTAACTTATCATTCTTATACTCCAGAATGCATAGTTATATACTTTGAATAATGGAGCTATGTTTGAGGACATCCCTTCTTGTTGATCCATCGTGGTTTCTTATAATCTTCCTTCTAGTGATTAAATTGTGATGAAGGAACCTACTCTAATACCCATTGTTGGTATATTGTATGATACTGAGAGGGGGGATGAATCAATATTATCCTTTTTCCACAATCTAAAACCACTTCATTATTAATTTTATCAAATCAAAACAAATGATCAATAGAAAGGTACAATACACCAATTTGTAACATGAAAAACCAAAAGAAACAAATGTTTTTCTTATTTTTAATAAAGATTACATTTAATTTATAATCTCCAACTCAAAGGAAACACCAATTCCTTGTTTTACCAACACCGAAGGAGGTTGCAACCCCTCTAGATTTTACCAGCACCGACTGGAAGGAAGCACCAACTCCCTAGTTTCTTCAGCTATAACTAGAACGATGTTACAACACCTTGGTTTACCAACTTCATCTGGAAAGAGGATACAACCTCCTTTGCAGGTTCCAACCTTCCCTAGCACCACCACACCTCCCTTTTTATGATAATTACTTCCATATTCAAATCTTCATAATCTTCTTTGTCTTAAGCTGCATATCTTCGTTTACTTTCTTGGTCTCTGACATTGTTATTGATATTTAGATTTCAAGCCCAGTTACACACCCTCTTTCAGCAATAATTTCCATTTATATAGTCTTCTAATGGTCTTGTACAACTGAACAATTACACCTCTTAAATATAAGAATGTATCTCTTCATTATAAGTATGTGTCTTTTCAATATAAGATATTAATCATACTATTTTAATTAATACAATGTCAATAAACCATTGTTCCTTTTAGATCGTTTAGTCACATTTTTAATTGGGTCAATATATTTTGACTATCAAGATTTAATTCACTTTTTAACTTAACATAGTCAAATACCACCACGGTTTGCAAATACCATGTGCTCTTTCACTTTTTCCCTTTTTTTCTTTAACTCTGCTATCACTTTTACTTTTTATTTAATCCAATTTCACTTTTACAAAGGCTTGCTCGACTAGAGATTGACACTTGTCTATTTCTTATAGACTGATTAAGTTACTTAATCAATGTCTTCTTACAATACCACTCCTCAGTATTCAATTCTTTAATCCTCATTAGGGATAATTTTCATTCATTAATTAAATACCCCCCATAAATGCATTTTTACTTAGCCTCATATATTGGCTCTGTAATGGATGAGGATTTACTTTCTCTCTCTTTCCCTTGGGAATTCCACATCCCGAAAGAGTTTTTGGTATTAATTTAAATACCACTCTTATAATGATTTTCTTATGATAAAATTTAATTAATTATATTATTTTATAATATAATTAATTAAACTATAATACACTTAGGTTTGCAACCTTGATTAACATATAAATCACAATCCTTAGCTTAAAACTTTGTGTTGTAATCCTTGATATGTTTCTAGCTAGGAATCTATGCCAAGACATGCATTAAATTAATTGATTTATTTTTTAGTCAATATTTCCTAAAACATAGTGTATCTTTTGCTAATTCACGTTTGTGTCTTGAAACTTTAAATTTTAAAGATTTAAGGTAAATCAACATTTTCCCTTTTTATATAAATGACAAATATTCACATCACATCCTTTAGCAAAGGTTTATATTTTCCCAAGATCCATACATAACATATCTACCCACAGTATTTTAGCAATACCATAATTATATTTACAAGTTGGGGGAAACATGGGTATTACAACTTATCTTGAGAAAGGGAGGGAATTTCATCAGTAGAATTGTTGAAGGAAAGGGACACCAATATTTAATTTAGCATTATACATTTATCTCAGATTGCACTAGTGTAATTTTCATAGACAATTCCCACTACCTCATGAAACTATCATGTTCCTAGGTTGACAAACTAAAGTCAAGTTGAGGGGTTCAACACTCTTGTTGCAATTCTTTGTGCCACAAAATTTTGGCATAATTGCTAGGGAGGTGTTAAAAAATACATATAACACCATCACTTTTTATCAATAAGAAAGAAAAAAAAATCATTAGATTACATGCATCACCATAGAGATAGATTTGGTATATTTTTATCATGAACTGACACTATTGAAACAAGTACAATTGAAAAAGGACATTGACAAGAAGCTTGTGAAGTAGAAATCCAACAATTCATTTAGGAATTTGGGGAGTTACCCCAAGAGGGAGTAAGAATTTTTAAAAATTTCTCAATAGGAGGAGAAGGACCCTCATCTCACCATAACATGGTTGAATATGGAGAGCAATAATCTGAAATCTATGAGTTCCCGATTTGGGAAACCAAAGGAGAAAAAATTATGAACATTAATCCTTCTTATCTTCCTCACTTTCATGGCCTTAATTCAAATGACCTTGATTCTTTCATTTTTAATTTTTAAGTTTTTTACATGAACTGTGATTATGCATCTTATGCTTAGAGGATCAATCTTTTTCCCTCTACATTGAAGGAATTGGCCTTGATGTGGTTTATGATTTTAGAAGGAAACCAACATCATAAGTTGGGATCAAATGGAGAAAACCTTCATTGAAAAGTATAGGAACTAGTGCAAGGCTAGGGATACTAGAGATGAAATATTTAGAATGATCAAAGGAGAAAATGAATCCCTGGAAGACTATGAGGAAATATTCTAACTATGTTACAAAAGAGATGATAACTCCCTTAAACTTGTGTTTTTTAAAGGGGTAAGAGAGGAATTTGTGGAGACTTTGAATCTCCTTGAAATTGGAGACATATTCTAGTTGTAGTACGGAGACATCAAGAAATTATTTAAAACCTACTCCAAATATACAAGAAAGAAGAGTAGAAATGACATAAATATGGCACCACAATCATCTAACTCTACAAATCTTACTAAAAATGAAATGGGAGGTTTATTAGAGGATAGGGAAATTGACATTTTACACACATTGACCATGTATATGGATATGTTACATATAACGAGGAGCAATAAGAAGTAGAAAAATCTCTAGATATTTTCTATCCTAAATACACAAAAAAACATGCTAGAAATGAATGTCCACTTAACATTGTAGAAATTTGTGAAGTTTGTGCATATCAACATGAAACTAACAAATTTCCTTCATTTCTAGCTATCAAGGCTACTTATTAGGGAGTTGATGAGAATGTGAAGTCACTATGCTTAATCAAACAAAGAAGGAAAGGAGCAGTTTGGTCATTACAACTAGGTATGCCTTATTCTCATCCACAATACTTTGTTGGGAATAACACACAAATGCATACTCAACCTTGATACCCTCCTAATCAGCCTAGATAGCCAATGAAAAATCAAAGGTATTATTAGAAACAACATCAACAATAACATAATTATAGACTTGATGAGAACTGTGACCTCAAAATGAGTACTCTATCTCTAAAATCCCATATGTATGTGTCAAAAACACCAAACTTTGAATCGAAAAGTGGTGCTATAGGTAGTACTCTTTTTTTAGGTCAAAATTAACATGTTTTGAAACAATTGTCTTAAAAAGCTTGTAATGTTGCCAAAAAAAACCTTAAAATCAATCGATGGATTCAAAAATTGGCACCAACAATAACACCATTTTTCTTTTCGGGGTCAAAATTACAACATCTTTGAAAGGATGGCCTTAACAACCTATATCATTGCAACAAAAATCTTAAAATCAACATAAGAATCAAAAAGTGGCACACCATCATTTGTTTTTGAGGTCAAAATTACAATTTCTATGATATCCATGGCCTTGAATGCTAACTTACTAATCCCAACACGTAGATATATTTGTTTAGTATTGATTTCCTTGTTGTAAACCAAATTAGCATCTCACAAAACAAAATACACTTGCTGAAATAATTGACTGAAATAAATAGTGGAATCAATACTAGAAAACAAATCACATACACAATACACAGATATATTATTCCCTTCTAATCAACTTATCATTAAAATAATATCAAAACTTACACGGGCTCCCAAACGTGGGAAAATATCCCATTGAGAGAAAAATATAGACAACACCTGCAAACCTTAGCAACTCCTCCATGGTTGGATGGTCCTGTACTTTCACTTATCATATTTATACATGCCTATCCTTGATGTCACATGCGCATATATGTTCTTTCCTTCACTATATCACATGTACATATGCACCCTGAATGACATGTGAAGTGCATACAATTTCTCTCTATTGTTTTGGCTCCGATCAATTGAATCTTCTTGCAGCTTCCCCTATTCTTTCTTCTCCCTAACCTGTACTAATATCTAGATGAAATTCCTTCTCCACCTATATGATATCTCCTTGAATCACAGTCCTTCATGAATCAATCACTTTAGCAAAATTCCTTATTTTCTCTCCAAAAGTTTATTTCTCATTCACCCTAGCCTTGCTTATATAATATTGAGTTGTGACCTAACCCTAATATCCAAAGTGATTAACAATTGAGATTATATCTCACCTCACTTGATATCAATGGCTAATACTTAATTTACTAGTTATAATAACATTAACATTTCATTAAATTAAAATCAACTAATTAACAAAATAACTTTACTTTAATAATTCCTTTAATTAAAGTAAATTACTAAGGTAGAAGGCTTTAGACGACTTCCACATGTCTAGACACTTAAACCTGTGTGGAAGTACCTGTATGATGATACACACATCAACACTCCCTCTTAGCAAGGAAGTTACTTCTTGAAGAGCCACAACGAACTAGTTTTCCCTTTGATCCTGGAACAATATCTTATACATCATCCTGCCCCAAGGTATCCCTCCAAACCTGTTAGCTTGTTTCTTCCTGAACACTGGAAGACTCGAAATAGATGATGTTACTCATTAGCACCATGAAGTTTGGAAACTTATTTGGAGGTATGCTCTCCCTAAATGTGCTCCTAGGAGCCTCAAATTTTTCTTGAGCATCCCTCAATGTCATTTCATACCAAATGGGTCTTCTAACAGAACTAGAAGGCGATAACTCCTCCTCCCCACCTAAAGGTTGACTCCCTGATTAGGAAGTATTTGAACATTTTTCTCCCTTATGAGCTTTCTTCTCCTTGTCCTCTGCAACTGACATCAATCCATCCATGATCCCTTAGGACTTATGAAAATTACTACCCTACAACCTATATAACTTTCCCTCTTTGACCCTAATTATTACTATTGTGTCAAGGATATCCCCCTCTAGATGTGTGAGTACTTTCACTTTCTTGAACATGATGGAAAAACCATTGTCCTCCAAAACAGAAATTGTGAGAAAATTATTTTTCAGTTTTGGTACATAAATCACATCTTGGTCCTCCAGCGAACCTCTTGAATCAAGATGAAATAATATAGTTCCCTCCCCCTTCATTGCATGCTTGATCTAGATTATTTTCGACATGAAATGAGAGTGACAATACAATAAAGAAATGCACAGAGATATTGTAGATATTCAATAATATA